>CAUYQG010238281.1:0-64885 GCA_963574415.1 Tarsius wallacei | reverse complement strand
CCTTAATTGGCATATAGCTTTCAGAGCTATTAGCGCTAATCTTTAAAATATGTCAGCAAGGTGGATAAGATAGTCATTGTGATGGATAGAATTTATTACCGTTTTAAGTATTTGACCTTAATCAAATGATCATGTTTACATTTTAGGTACTTCGTTCTGGCAAGTGTGCAGAGGATGCACAGGAGAGAGAAGGCTGGTGGTGACAATGGAGGTGAGGTGTGGGCCATCTGATCTGCCGTACAGGATGGGGAAGAGTGGGTGACTATGAACACCACAGAAACTGGTGACTGGGTTTGTTGACTATACTGGGGAGAGTACTAGGTTTCTGTCTTGGGTGACCAGGCCTGCCACACAAACAGTGAAAGCTGGAGAAGAGGCAGGTTTCAAGGAGAAGGAATTGGTTGCATTTTCGATAGGTGAAGTATACAGTGTCTGCGGGACATGGAAGTATTGCTGGAGATACGGGTTTGGAGCATGAGAGAGGACTAGAATGGAGCTAGAGAGCTGAGTCACCAGGAGACATGGCAGGGAGCTGGTCAGCTAGGGAGAAGGGGTGGTTGAGAAAAGCAGCATGCTGGGGGAACACGAACACCAAGGAAGGCCTGCAAGCAGAACTCAAAATCAGCGCATTTTGTCATTAGAAGGAAAATCGGAGAAAGCACTGGCACAGTACCCAAATAAAAGGTGAGACAGAGAGACAGAGAGAGAGAGAGAGAGAAAATGTATGTCACAAAATATTAAATCATCTTAAGGGAACAAGCATGAGGAGGAATTAGCCAAGAGATCACTTGTGGCCCTGGTGGCCAAAGCAGCAAGGTGGTATGAGGTGAGGATATGGTGGTGGGAGCCTTGCTGGTAAAAGAACATGCCAGCTTGGAGGGAGCCAAAGGAAAAAAAAAAATGGAAGATAACTTTTTTTTCAAGGAGCATGGCTGTGAATGAGAGAAGAGTAAACAGTTTACAGATATACAGACAGGCCCGACTTACAATGGTTCACTTAAGATTTTTTTGACTTTACAAAGGTGGGAGACATTCACAGTCAGTAGACACCGTACTTCGAGTGCCCATGCCACCATTCTGTTTTCCACTTTCAACACAGTATTCAGTAAATTACGAGATATTCAAAACTTTATTACAAAACACGCTTAGTGTTAAACGACTCTTCCCAACTGCAGGATAATGGAAGTGTTCTGAGCACATTTAAGGTAGGCGATGCTCAGTAGGTTAGGTGTATTAAATGCATGTTTAATGTAGGGTAGTTTCAACTTATGATGGGTTTACTGGGATGCAACCCCATCATAAGTTGAGGAGCACCTGTATAGGGTTTATAGAAGATGCTGATTTATTTCTAGATGCTCTGATTCCAGGGCATTTAAAAAATTCATTTGCCTTATTTCTAGGTAAATATGTCCAGTGTCCATAACACAGTATGTTGAAATGATGGTATATACCTAGCTAATGCAACCACCACACTGATATTCTAAATGCAAAATAAATAAATAAAAATAAATAAAGCATGACCCGGTACCTGAACTATTCGTAAATAAGAAGCCAATTTGTTTGCCGGTTGGCTATGAACAGAAGAAATCACACATCTCACTCTGTATCCTCTGTCAGGGCTAAGGGATCCATCCCCTTGGGCAGCCGACCAATAACTTCTTGCTCTTACCCTCGATAGGAGCTGCTGGGTGTGAGCTGTCTCCTCAGTAGGAAAGGGTATATCAGGACTGACCAACTGGTTCTCAGGACTGGGGTTTGGCGAGGCATGCGGTGAGCCATTGTGGCAAGCTAAATATTTCGAGGAAGCAGGACTCTCCTATCTACAGCTACCGATGCCTGCCTCTAGAACTCACCTCTCAAACTTCCTTAACACCCTTTGCTGACAGTGGCTTCTTCCTCTTGCCTCCATTTATAGTCATGGAAATTTATTTATATTATAGCACGGGCAGCTACGTGCACAGACTGGAACCAGATCTCCAGGGTGAAAATTCCAGTTTTGCCACTTAGAAGCTAAGCAAGCTTGACACCTAAAACAAAGCAGAGGCTCAATAAAAAAAAAAAAATTAAAAAGCTATAAAATGGGTAACGTATCTATACATATCTCACAAGGTTGTGGAAGTTACAGCATTCATGCGGATTACATGCTTACAACGGTATCTGGCATACTAAGTGCTAAATATTAGCTATCATTATTTAGAAGGATTCAAGAGGGAAACACTTTACTCCTGTTTTGGAGGTGAATATTAGAATACTTTTCACTAAAGTCTTGTGTAATCTGGAAAATGCCTTGCTTGACTCAGACCTGGAGGTGTTTCCTGTATCAGTAGTGAAGATGGCTTAGGGAGATCATCTTGAGATGCCAAGGTAAACTAGCGGCAGAAACTTACAGGCTATCTGGGCTGGAAGAGATCTTTGGGACTGTCCGGCTCACTGTCCTTTCACGTCAGGTCCAGAGAGGGTGGCTCTAATAAGGGCACTGTCATGTGGGAGGCAGAGCAGGATTGGGAGGCACACCTCTTCTGCTTGATGGTCCTGTGCTCTTGCCCTTCCTGAGACACACATACATAAGTCTGAACTCTGTGTGTGCGCGTGTGTGCCACTGCCTTTCCTAGCAGTGGCCTTCTTTCCTAGTATAATTTCTTTAGGTAGGATTGCTTTTTCTGGAAGCAGGAATGAATATTTTGTCACAAATTCTGGAGACACAGACACACACAGACACACACACACACTTTGTAGACCACTGACTTCCTTTATGATAAAGCACCATTCAGTAAGGGATTAATATTTAAGCTGTGTGTCAAATAAAAAATAATTATGAAGATTCTGGGCTATCTCTTCCTCAGTAAACCTTAAGAATAAAATAAACTGGGCTCGGTGGCTCAGCCTGTAATCCCGTGCCTAGGGAGGCCGAGATGAGTGAACTGCCTGAGCCCGCGGGTTTGAGACCTGCCTGGGCAACTTAGTGAGACCTCATCTCTACAATAAATCAAAAAATTAGCCAGGCGTGGTAGCGCGCGCCTGTAGTTCCAGCTACTTGGAAGGTTGAGGCAGAAGGATCGCCGGAGCCCAGCAGGTCGAGGCTGCGGTGGCCGGGAGCGGCCACTGCACTCCAGTCTGGGCGACAGAGTGAGACTCCATCCCAAAAAAAAAAAAGAGTAAAATGTACTCTCAACATTCAGAATTCATTAAAACATATAAAACTGCCATGACAAGTGATTTTTTTCCATGAAGTTCATCAGTGTCTTTTAAAACTTGAAAAAGTTTGATGTATGGGACAAAATACTTTCATATATGTACATCTTATTCAGCCAGGTTTTCACCGAGCATTCACTTTATCCACTGTGCTGGAAGTAGTGCATACAGGTATCTTTTTATGAATACAGACACTTTTTGGCCAGCTGGCTTATAACATGAAAAGGAACAGCCACCTCAGGATTAGTTGAACAGGTAAGGGAAGAAACCTGTTAGTACACTTCCTTCCAGACCTTTCTGTACCTGCTCTTTTTCTAGGCTCTGCAGTCAAACTTACATGGATCCCAGAAAGATTTTGTCAACTATCCAGCAGTGGAACTTCAGGCAACCTCTCTTAGCCCGAGTCAAACTGTTGGTAAAATGATGATAATGTCTACCTTCGGAAGTTGTGAGAATAAGTAAGGTAATGCATTTAAAGTGTCTGGAATATAGAAGGCATTTATAAATGAGATTTTGCTCCAGTCCCGCCTTATAATAAATAAAACTGAAGCAACCAAAAAAACTATGCATGTATAAGAACGACCAGACATCATGTCCTTTTCATAAGGCCTAGTAACATTATTATCCAAATCCAATAAAGCCAGAAATTAGCAGAAAGCTGTAGTTTAAATGAGGTTTCAAACAGACACTCGTGGGTAGGCAGCAAGCTAGCTGGAGATGTTTCTGTTTGACTTACACAAGTATTTAAGATTTTCAAAATTGGCTGCTACCATTTAAAAATAAAGAGGTTTCACATGAATATTCAGATCCCCAACTTCTTTTAGAGAACACCTGGCTTTGAAGTTATTGAATCTAGAGCTCTGGATCTAATTCTTCATGGAACAGAAATAGTACTTACCTAGGAATCGTGATACAGAGTTTCTAGCTTTAACACTAGTGGACAATTTGCTTTTTCTCTTTGGGTCTCTTTTTTTCTTCTTTTTGCAAAATAAGAACTATCACCATTCTAAAACTATAGTTCATACTTTAGGTAAACAAAGTAAATGAAGGTAAAAAAAATTCCTAATTTCTAGAAATCACACCATGCTCTATATAGTTGGCCAGGGAGTAGGCTTTCAAAATATTTCAGAATACATAAGTATAGGTTGCCCAAAAGATTACCCAAACTATAGGCATCAATGTAAAAGCCATGATTCAGAAAGAGAAAAACACATTTAAAACAAAAAACAACTCTATGCTTAAACAAACAGGAAGGTTTAAGCTTCCCATTAGATATTGAACATGCACACATGTCACATATCCATCTACTCTAGAAAGTTCCCCATTTCCAGATTCTCATCTTGTAGTTTTGAGGAGGTTGAGCATGCCACGCCTCATCCGTGGAGGCTTTCTGCTTGGCTGGCTTCAGACAAAGTTACCATTAACTCCCCAACCTGCAAGAAAATGATTTGACACAAAGGATTCCAAAATGTCCTCCTCTCCCCCTACAAGCCTGCAAACAAATGGTACAGGAATGAGGTCAGAAAGGAATCCCCCGCCTACCAGGCCCCTGAATTCATTTACCTACCTCAGAGCCCATTCAGAGAAAGGGGTGGGACAGGGAACAAGAGATGCTTGGAGGCCAAGTGGAGTTTGGGGGTCGAGCGCTACATTACAAGATTTGACAGGCCTTTGCCAGCCTTCAGCTTCTTTGTGTCTTTCACATAATAGAGAAACACAAACTGAGCAGCACACGATCTGTGGTTACACCCTTGGACAGAGCACACTCTTTGCAAATGCTAATAGTATTGTAGCATCCTGTCACCCGGTAACACAAAAAAGGATGTTGATTTTCACATGAACCAGAACAGGCCCATTGTACACAAGTTTGTGACCAACTTGTAGTATCTGCACATCAAAAGCCCAGCCAATCATGGAGTACACAGCTGGCGAATCGCACCAAAGGGGGGTGCCCGATGGGGAGAGCATCCAGGTCCAAACGCCTCACTCCACCAAGAGGGTAACAAAACAGTGCTTTTGACATGAACAAAATCACATTTTCACAATCGTGATTCAGCGATAACCACAGCAATCAGTACAATTAGCAAGAATGTAAATGTCTCAGATGTTCAGAGAAATCTGAATGTATGAAAGTAGGAGTGGCTTTGTGTTTGTGCTGAGAGTCTCTGAAATGGCAGAGGCAGCAAATGGCCAGGATGTCCAATTAAACATTCATATTGGGGATGTTCTGATATGTGAAAAGATACATGCACAAGAATTGGCAGGAAAATATGTATTTCCATCCTAATACGTAATGGGAAACCAAACATATCTCAAAGCAAGAAAACTAAAGAATTAATGTATAAGATTACTGAAAATAAATTTGGCTGAAATCGTAAAGGTTTCTGCTAATAGCTTCCCTCTCAAAAGTGTTAAATTATTAGAAACAAAAGGCAGTCAAAAGTAGTAATTTGGGAAAATAAAATACTCAATCAAGATTTTAAAAACTGGAGTAAAAGTAATTATTTATCTTAATAGTTGAACTAACTCACAAAGACAGAGAATCTGCATAGGAGTAAGATGGAAAAATTAACATAATTAACATGTTAAGGAGAAATGGTAAAGCACTCACATTTACTCCTAATATTTAAGGCCTGGGGTTAACATGATCATTAGAACCTTCTGAATCTCAGTGCCTTCTTGTCTACTAGAACCTCACAGGCAATCTTCTGTCTCTGAAGATAATTCCATTCTTCAATGCAACAGCCCCACGTATTAGGGAAAACTGTCTATCCTAGGCCATTTCTGTTAGGAAATGAGTTAGCTCATTTTGCACTTTCTAGGTATATCATGTGTCCTAATGTGCTCCTAACATCATAGATATGTTCATTTTCCTTAACGTATTTTTGGAAGAAAGCATATTTTGGAAAATGCATAGGCTTATCATCACACGTTTTCAAATTTTGAATTTGCTACTCATTTGAATGACCTTGCGCAAAATACTTAAAACTTTTCTAAGCCTATTTCCTCATCTGTAAGATGCCTGTGGTTTTCATCAAATATGTATTTTCATCAAATAGATGTAGCACATGGCATTGTCCGTGAAAGTCAAGTGCAAAATATTTGTTGTTGTTTTTTTTAAACATATTTTTTATTTTAAAATTGTGGGGTACAGTTAAGGGTTAGGTATACAAATATGCATCGTTCAGACACCCCTGTTGAGAAGGGGTGTCTCTCCGTGCAAAATATTAAAGGGGCAGGTAATTAACAGTCCAGGCAATATTACTTTCTGATGATCTGGCCTAATCTCAGATAAAAGTTGGCAAAGCAAAAAGATTGAGTTAACCTACTCCCTGGCTATTCTCTCACAAATAGTGGTGGTCTCAAGAGCTTTTGGCAAGTGTTAGATCATGTAAACCCTGGCTATATTTCCTGACAAGTGGATACAATTATAATTTCCATGTTTTGCGCTCTGTGGTTTAATAACTTCAAGAGTAAACAGTAGAATGGATGTTCTGCTTTGGACACTAAGGAGCGTAACTTGTATTCCTAATATGGCCTAAGGCACAACTCTGTGGAAGGCTGCTGGCAGTATCACTGCATGGTGACTGGATGTTCACCTCTGGCTTCACTTTTTCCAAAAAGACTTTTTTGATTCTCCTCAAATACTTGGAGAGAAAGCAGTTTATACCTGGGTTAATGAATTTAAACAAAGGACAGTAGCAAGAATTATTCTTTACCACAAGAATAAAGAAACAACTTTCCCTTAAAAATCATTTAAAGTAGTAGTTATCTACCTCCTTGTGAGTGCCTTGACTCCAGATGGACCTTTACACTGGTGCTATAGAATATGAATATAATTCACAAGCAGTCTTTCAGCGAGGGATCATGTACATACTCCCAATTTTCAAGCTAGTCACTCAACTCTGTCATTTTAGGTTACAGATTTACACGAATGCCTTATGGTACAGGTTTTTCCTTACCCTTAGTTTTATAAACTGTCTTCTTCAGATGAAAGATCACCCACATTTAAACTTTCCTGATACTGTCCTACTTTTTAACCTTTGACAATTTTTATAGCACTTGTCATAATCCTTAAGTTTTCTACACTTATCAACTTAGTCTAGTATGTGCAGAGCATATGATCATTTTACTTATAACAAATTTGTTTTGTGATTATTTTAAAACACACTTTGTAATATAATTAAATAATACATCTGTATTATCTATAAACACATGGAGGCTACTTCAATTTGATAAAGATATTAATTCCTTAATTGGACATGCTAAAAGAAAACAAATTGCTCTATTAACTCTTTAGTAAATTCTTCCAACTTTTTTGATACATGAAGATACATGCAGATACAAACTTTTTTGAGACATGCACTTGAATTACACAAAGGAAAAAGAATACAAGTACTTTGTATTTAAAGTTTAACCTAGTTTAAAATACAAGTACTTTTTGGGCCTCACACTAGGATTGATTTGCTAGTATGGATAAGGAGAAAAGATACTAATAGGACTTAAACATGTACTTGCCTACACATCTTTTAAGGGAATTTAAAAAAAAAGTCTCTTGACATTTATTGAACAGAAATATACCATCCTCCAACTCCTGTGTACTACTTATTGAAGCAATTGTGACTTTGAATCTTTTCCCAGTTTTGACTTTAGCCAAGTATAAGGGTCCTGGACGAGGCACACTTACACTCTATCCTAATTTACACATCCAACAGTCAGCAAATATTTAGCAAGTATCATGAGCGAAGTACTGGAAAGAATAAAAAAATAAGTAATGGGAGTTTATAATCAGGTGGTAGATGAAATTAAGTGACTAAATTCCTTCCAGTTCCAAGACTTAGTTATAACTTTTTAGTAAGCCTCATATATGACTGAACATGTTAGCATTATTAATTAAAGTGATGGTCTTGGCAGCAAAGTGCAATTAGAAAACATTTTTTATATATTTTACCAAAGAAAATATCAAACTGTTTTGACAACTATTAGGATATGAAAAAAAGCACTGGTTAACTATGGAGTATAACAATGAAATGCAAAACATGTGAAACTTGGTCATTCAGAGAAGAGCCACATTATAGACCATGAATCTGGTTATACTATGGGGTCATATAATGACTCCTAGGCACACGTTTCCATATTTTTCCCTCATTAAAACAGAGAAAATGTAAAAGATGCTATCCAATAATAGAATTATGTGATTTAAATATTTTTTAATTACTCATCTACACAAATGACCTTAGATTAAGCACAGGCAAAATATAAGTTGCAATAATATCTACATGTAAAGTTTAAGTTTTAAAAAAATAATACAAAGTTTGTTCACAGTGCACAAGTGAAAACAAGTTTTAAATATTTAAACAACATAGAGCCATGATAATTCAAAAGGTAAGCATATTTTTAAGCACATTTCCAGACTGCTAAAGTACCTGACCCTACAATGTATAGCAGCTTAGAGAATTGAGAGAAAAACCATTACTTTGATCCCATTTATCAGAAAGCAAATGTACCGTATTTCTTTCTTCAGATAAATATACCTAAAATAAATAAATATAAAATCACTAACTAAAGAATTTATCTTCCAAGCCTATACTCTCTTATCATGTGTAAAATTCCCAGATTGTGAGGTTAGGAGGCATCACTCGGCAATGTTACCTACACTGTTTTTACACTATTCATTTGCATTTAGAGGTGAAAAAATTTGTAGGAAGAAGTCTGCTGGGAAAAAAAAACGTGAAAAATAGGGATAATACCCAGAAGAGACAATATAATTAAACGACTGGGAGGGCTGACCGTTCTGCTGTAACTACAGCACAGTCAGTTCAACTGGGAAGCAGGAAGAACCAAGAACCACTTACTTCCTATGGTGCATTGCCTACATATACTGACTGTTAAAACTGGTATCCTGACCAAATTAATTTTGAAGAGTATTTACAATTATCCAGTCTCCCACATAGATCTTTGTCTACCTCAATTCTTTGTAAATTCGGACATAAAAATAAACGATTCCTTGTTTAGTTAGAATTTAACATCTATATATTGAATATCTGAAGTAGATTTTGTTGTTGTTGTTTAAATTTGAATGATTCCTAACTCTTCTGAACTAGACACAACACACAGGGTTTACTGTTGAGACTGAGTTTTATTTTTCTTTCAATAACATCTGCATTTAATAAATACCTAGCTTTCAAGAAAAAAAAAAAAGGGCAGGTTTAGCATGAGGTCAGCTTTAAAAAGAAAAATCCATGAAAGAAACCATGTTACTGAGGAGGATGGGAAGAATGTCAGAATTTTTATATGGGACTTTTAATAATGTTAATATAAGTTACAATCCTGATCTTCTAACAGAAATAAAGATTTCCCTCTCCCTCTTTTTAAAAGTTATACAAAGGAATGCGATAACAGTACTGACTAATATCAGCCTTTTCCTTGGGAGAAATCTGGAGAAATATAGCTGAAGGCATTTTTTTCATATCCATAGTTCACAGAAATAAATAGGGTCCTGTTTCTTTTTTCTTTAGACATGGATGTATAGTTATAATGGCAATGTTTTACAACTGCAAAAATATTCTGTTAACATGCCTGATGTCTGCTTCAGTGAGGGGGTTTACCTACCTGCCAGCACTGGTTGGAGGCTTTTAACCAGTGAGGTCATCTCCTAGCATTATAGAGCTCTCCTCCCTTTCTGTTCACCACTGTCCCTATTAGATCTAAGAGAAATACAAAAGGTTCTTGACTACTTGTCTACCAAATAACAATGTATACTGATACGAGCTGCTTAAAACTGGAGGATCTACTGTTCTTAACAAACAGTATAAAACAGACATTTACTGAATTCCCCGTTTCTGAAATTTTATGTATATCCTTCAACCTTGCATATTAAATATCAGATCCTGAGGGATCACAATGAAGAATGTACTTAAAAAAAGGGGGGGAGGGAGGAAGTAGCAAGGGAATTGTTACCAAAAAACAATTCCAAGAAAATGATAAGATTAAGTAAACTGTAAAATAAAAACTGTCATACAATGGGCATTTTATTAACAAAATAGAGGCTTAATTAAATGGTAGCAAATGAGATAGACGTTTTAAGTTAAAAAATGGCATAACCCTTTGCTTTAATTTCCTTTAACCAATAAAAAAGTTTATATATAACACATGAAAATACTGTCAGGGTATTACTGTAATTAAAATGCAATGAATTAAACTTTAATTTTTTCTTTATTAGGCTAAGAGAGGGATGGTCAGCACTGCCCTAATTGTCTAAATAATTTCTATTTAAAATAGTCTTATGAAAGAAACACTTTTCCTGATGCCTAGTTGAAATGTTTGACAATATTCTAAATGAAATTAGTCAACTGATTATCCTTCATCTTCCTCATCCTGTGTTATAATCCAATGGCTCTGTCAACAGGAAAAAAAACACTGTTAACAAAAAGCCAAACTTAAGTATACAACATCTAAAATGAATCAATTTCAAATGGATACAGTGAGTGCACAAACAGCAACTGAATCAAATAGGTAAGCTGCTACTGACTTGATTTCCAAGGCATATTGATTGCTAAGCTGTCAATGAAGGGTTGAAATTTCTTTCTCTGAATGTACACTGAATTGTTATAATCCAAATTAACCTATATTAGGGGTTCTTCTGTTAACCATGTTTCTTTCTTGTGGTAAACATAAACTGAATCATCACAATCAAATAGTTCCTGGATATAGAACATTACAGATACAGATGATGACTTGGTGGGCTGCTGTCATTTTATATACAATTGACTTTTAAAAAATTGCTGTAGTTTTATTTCAAAACACCTAGCATATTTCTGGAAAAGAAATTCACATTGAGTACCATCAGTTAATGAGTTAAACTAGTGCCACCACAAATGAGACAACAGGTAAAGAGTAAGTTTCTTATATTCGAGGACTGAACCTAATGCTCATACCAATTATATTATCCCAATCTGTCACTTTACTACAACAAAATAGGGTGTTAATGTCATTATCACTGTTCTTCCATTCAAAAGGCAGCTGATGGCTAAAGTGCCTGTAACACACATCAATAATTTTTATCCCATGATTTTATTATAAGTTTAGAGAGGTGGAACAGCAGAAGAAAAAGAGGCAGGACAAAATATTTTACAGTTTTCTTTCTTCGGATGTATGCAGAGGTGATTATGAGTAGGATTCTGTAAAAACAAATCCATTTGATAAATTTAGATCTGGGGAAACAAATGCAAAATTTCTAAACAAACTTTGTTATTGTATGATCATAAAAATACTGAAGTTTAACTGTTTAGGCTTGCTTAAAGCCATGATTCACTAAAATTATTTAGAATATCACCTACCACAAACAATATTAGCATAATTTTATCAAACATGAATAAAATACACGAATTCATTTTCATAGAAAAAGTTAAAATACATATTAATACATATTAAAATTAATTGGTATAGAAGAATCTGTGTATGGCTGTGTAGGCTATAAACATCTTCAGTAAATATTAGAATTATATACATTAAAACTATAATTGAGAAACTATTCCTTACGATGCTTGGTATGTTTAATAAAATGGTCAGAATGACAGATTTATTCTTTTAAACAAATCTGCAAGGTACAAAGTAAATTATCTGTTCACTTCATAATTATTTTGTAACAGTTCACAGAGTCATAAATCACAAGGGTTGTTTCTAAGGACCTTACAGCCACTAGACAGATAGGAAACAAACAAAATCAAGATGGTCTGCCTATGCTCAAGGCCTCTCTGTGCACAAGTATCAACACAATCTGGCTCTTATCACTGCACTGGTCTGCTCTTGGGACAGACTCCTTGGGAGAAAATGGCATGTCCTTTGCAGCAATGGCAACTCTGGATGTCACAATGATCAGCTTAGGGCAGAAATGTTAACTACTATGCAAAACATTCATTGGCTTTGGGCTTTCTCTTTTCATTAAAAAACTAGAAATATAGTTTATATCTGTAATGGGATCTCTGTAGCTATCATGGAATTTTTTTCCCACAAAGGTTGCCATGTGTAAGTAAAACTATCATGTAAATTCTGGTGCTAAAGAAGAGAACTCAAAATTAAGATGGTACTTAAAATGTGTCTCTCTAAGAGTAACTATTCATAGTAACTATCATGACCAGGGATAGATTATGATTTTAAAATAAAATTTTCATATACTGAAGATGTAGAAAACATTTACGAACACAGACATTTATAAAAACTTGGTTAATGTTAAAGGTGATTATGTATCTGTGAGTACCTCTATAAGTCTGTCTGAACTTATGAAAGAAACAAATGAGACAAAAAAAGTAGTTTTACTCTAAAGTTTTCTAACTCTTTCCTTGTTCCATTGCTGGTGTACTGTTCTGTGTGAAGAACCATCTGAGCAGAGCCTTTCTTTCTAGCCTGCTTTCTCAAATACTTTTCCCCTACAGTAGAGGAGAGGAGGTAGTTTAGTGTAATGGCCTTTTCTGAAATGAACTGAGTGCAGCCAGGGAGGGAAACTTTCACATTTCTACTCCTGACCCTGCTGCAGACAGCCTATAGGTAACGCTCACAGATAAAAGTAATGAAATATCCGAAGTGTTCTTTTCTCAACTTCCTTAATGAAAACAAATGACTTACTCATTATAATTCTTCAGCAACAATTAATTGATTATGCTACTAAGGGAAGTCCTTAAATATTTTATCAGGAACATGCTTATAAAGCCAGAGCATAGAATTAGAAAAGAAAGTAAATACATTTAGAAGAATACTAAATTCTAAGTCTATATAAATTAAACAGGAAAAAGGCTTACCTAAATGTTTTTAAATACAAGAGAATAAGATTAAGAACAATATTAAAATTTTCAGTCAAATCAAATAAATAAAAAGCTTTACAAGTTTAATATTTAACATGCATGTAATTATTCATAGACTATGAGCAAGGAGGAATAAAATAAGGACAACTGCAGTTCAATTATTTACATGCAAAAAAAAAAAATCACCTGCATATTATAAAATATCTTAGCTTTCTGTTCACCTTTGTTCTGTTCAAAATGAGTTCTAGAGGATATTTTCAGTTCAGCCAGAAGGCAATCAAGTTGTTCAAATAACATTATACAAATGAAATTTGGAAGCTGCTTTCAGAGATTCATGCCACTGAAATTATTATATCATAAGGAGCAAGCATGCTTCAAGTCAAGCAGAATGACAAACTGTTAAGGAAAGTTTAAGGCTGGGCGTGGTGGCTCATGCGTGTAATCCCAGCACTTCAGGAGGCCAAGGCGGGAGGACTGTTTGAGCCCAGGAGTTCAAGATCAGCCTAGACAACATAGCAAGACCTTGTCTCTACCAAAAAATTAAAAAAAAAAAATTAGTAGGGTGTGGTGGCCCACACCTATAATCCCAGTTACTTGGGAGTAGCTGAGGCAGAAGCTGAGGCAGAAGGACTGCCTAAGCCCAGAAAGTAGAGGCTGAGGTGAGTTGTGATAGAGCCACCGTACTCCAGCCTGGTGACAGAGTGAAATCCTGACTCAAAATAAAATAAAATAAAATAAAGTTTAAAATAAAAATTTAAGGCTGGGTTTACATAATCTTTACTCACTTAAAATAATTTACTTCTCCTGATGAAGAGCTTCAATGAAAGCATCAAGTTTTTCTTGAATTTCTCTGACTTTCTCTGTGGAGATAAAAAGATAGTGAAGTAGTTAAAGAAAAACAAACTTGTTTTTCAAAAATATCACAAATCAGAGGAGATAATTATTCACTAAATGGTCTGGTATACTTCTTTATCTACTTGGGGAAAGGCGAAAAAACCCAGAATCTCACCATACTATCTTATATCCAAATAGAGTCTAGATGGATTATAGTAGTATCTCTTGGCTATTTTTGGAAGAGGAAGGAGAGACCTGTGACACCTTTAAGAACCTAATAAAAGTTGTGGACTCTTAACACAGAAAATTGCATATATAGGTACATGGACAATTAGGTATAGAACTTTAAGGAATTCTCAAATTCTCTGAAGTCCAACGAAGGGCCCACAGTTAGCAATGTTTGAGACAGAAGAAAATATAAAACAGTGAAACCATTTTTAAAAATTAAAATTAAATGCAGTTTGTTATTTAACTGGCTTTAGACTGGGAGATGACTTATTAAGAATAAAGTACTAGGGAGAGTTACAAAGTTACAAAGTTTAATCAATATGGCCACAGTAAAATGGATGTTTTTACTTATATAACAAAATGTCATGAAATTACAAAGAAAATGTGAAAAATATCTACAATAAACCTGAGAAAGGCAATAATACTCTAACCCTTTGCACTTGGATGTCTCCTCTGAGGGGACATTGTAAATTTAGCAAACCAGTCGGATGTCCCCTCTCAGGGGACATAAAGAGATTGCTGGTGATTACATAGGAAAAATTTACACAAGTATAAATTTTCAAAAAATGCATGTTTCCTTCAAGTTTCTATTCAAATTTCATGAAAACGCAAATAAAGAGATGGAATATATGCTGAGATATAAGTAAAAAAAAAATCAGCTGGCGTTACATAGAGAGACAGTGTGATGTACTTCCACAGTGGTGCACAGACTGGACAATAAATTACATTATTAATGTGGGAGGAAGAAAATGAGACTGCATTGTTTGCCTGAATAGAAAAACATCAGGTGGAAGAGGTCAAACAAATTACTATTGCACAACATGTATCAATGAACCTGCATTGCATGTCAGTGACTGTTTCATGCTACCACATTAGAAAAATATAAGATACTGATCTTTTTGTCATAAATAAGTCCCTCAATGTCCATGATTCTATTAGAAGTCAAATATCATTACAATAAAATAATTGGTTCCAACCCTAGACTGTTTAAAATGAAGTGATTCATTTTTTACTATCTTGTAAAAAAGTATGGCCAAGTTGCTGGTAGGTAATTCGCAAGGTGTCTCTGAATGCACATTAAACAAAGTACTTTGCTATGTGTGAATAAGGAAATAAAAGCTTAAAAAACACCAGAGCCGCTAAAGGTAGGTTTACATCATCTGGTTATAAGTTTTCATGTTTCTAGGCTTCCAAATAAAAATTCATAATTTCTCTCTGAAATGTAATTTCTGCCACAAATGTGAGCTATTCACAGTACATGCCAATCTCCTATTAGAAGAGGAAGCTATGATCTTACTACTTTATTGCCAACTTGATCATGCATCCCTATTTTAATATAGAATATGGTTAGCATAATAAACATTTTGTCCTTTTAACACAATTTAACATATTAGTGGGAATTCAAGTGGGTTGGTTGGTTCAGAGCTAATGATCTAGAGGCAGAACTCTAAGCATTCTACTTTCTATGAATATGAAAATCATGTAAGTGGATTTAACACTCACCATTTATATCTTTTACATTTAAAAGTAAATAATTGGCAACTGAAGACAGAAATATCCCTTTTTACCAGTGAGGAAACACTAGTGATGATTACCCAATTAAAGGAAAAACTGTCCTTTTATTAACTCTTATTAGTATTGCAGGAACTCAACAAAGCCTATCATGGTTGAAATATAAAGAACATAATGTTTTCATATTCTTTTTCCAGTAATTTCTAGTTCTTTTTATTTAGAGACAAGGTCTTACTATGTTGCCCAGGTCGATCCCAAACTCTTGGGCTCAAGCCATTCTCCCATCTCGACCGTCCAAGTAGCTGGGACTATAAGTGAGGGCCACTATAGCTCACTGAAACACTTAATTGCTGGCATTAGATTGAGACTAATATAAAATCTATGGGGAAAATGTCCAATTGTTTTGATCAAACTATTTATTGAGAAAATATGATAATAGCTGTCACAAAGGCAGCATTAACTCCATATATTAAGATTTAACTAGAGAAACTAGAAAAAATAACCCCAACTTATCTTTTAAAAGTTTAGTCTCTATTTTTTGGTGGGTTGACTTCCATTTTTTAAATAGCAGTCAAACCACTAAACATACTTGCTTCCCCAAAATAAGGTCACATTCTTAGTTTTAAAATTAATTCGAGTTGCTTAAAAACAGCTTAACCTATTTTTTTCAGTGAATATAAAAGAGTTTCACGGAATTTTTTAACAGAGGGGAGGGTAGGAGAAAAAGTTTTATAAATTGTCTCATACAACTTTGGTGATAGAAGGGGTTTTTGAAAAATCGTCTAACTTACATAACACAACACATGGAAATCTTTTTTTTTTTTTTTTTGAGTTGGAGTCTCACTCTGTTGCCCAGACTGGAGTGCAGTGGCCGCAGTGCAGTGGCCACTCCCGGCCACTGCAGCCTCGACCCACTGGGCTCATCCTGCCGCCTCAGCCTTCCAAGTAGCCGGCATGCAAATCTTAAACAGGTGCTTGGCACCTCAGCACCTCCTCTAAACATTCCATAAGATCTGCTTCTTCTTAGGAATGCTGCACTGTATGAGGAGAGGAAATCCAATTCCACTTGCTACACGATTTGAGTATAACAGGTCAGCTGTACACCACACCTATCCACCCTTTTGCACTACCAATGACCTCCATTCTCAGCTGGATGGACTGTCTGTGGGCAAGAGGTACAACAGCTTCATTCACAGAAGACTGTTCAGAGAAAGATCTATTTGGATTAAAAGATACCAAGAACCACTCCAGTGCAGGTGATTAATATGTAAGGTCTAAGTGAAAAGTGAATTCTTCCAAAATTAAAAAAAAATTTTCGAAACGGAAATAAAATAACTATTTAATTTACTTCAAAATAAAAACCAGAAAATAAAAAATTGCCAAATTTTTCATTTTATACACACACACACATATGGAGAAAGAGAGAAAGACACACACTCACTCTATTGCCCAGGCTGGAGTACAGTGGCATACGCATGGCCACCGCAGCCTCAACCTGCAGGGCTCAGGCAATTCTTCTGCCTCAGCCCTCCAAGTGGTTGGAACTACAGGCCCATGCCATTATGCCTGGCTACTTTTTTGATTTATTGTAGAGATAAGGTCTCACTATGTTACTCAAGCTGGTCTTGAACCCCTGGGCTCGGGCAATCCTCTTGTGTCTACTTCCCAAAGTGTTGGGATTATAGTGAGCCACTACACCCAGTTAAAAAACATTTTGCAAATAGAAACCAGGGCACAGTACTATACTACATGCCTTGAAACCTCACCAATGACAAAGGGCATTTAAGTAAGTTTCTAGGAAGTAATGGGGCAGAGGTGTGATGGGAACAGAGAATGGAGGTAAGTTTTAAAAAAAGAAGAGCAATTTGGATGAATGTATCTCTTAAACACTAACTAAAAAACATTCACTTCTTTGTTCTTTCACTTACGCAATGCACTTGATGAAGTGCCAGGGTACACAGATTATTTCCAACCTTCGAGGTGCATTCTTTGTTTAGTCTCTCACTCTACGTCTACTAAGTGTCTACTATGTGATTTCACATTTGGCATTTCATCTGGTCCTCAGATCCCTGCAGGTATTACTGCTAAAGATGAGGACACTAGAGCCTGGAGAGTCAGCCTTGTTCACGCTCCTCTGATTCAGAAGCATATGCCAGATCTACTACCATATGCTAACTCATATGGTAACCAAGCAAATGCTATCATTTTAATGTGATTTGTTTTAAGTATTACCTTTGATGTAAAAATCAGGGAAGGAAACAGTTACCAACACTTCCTAAGTAGTCTTGTGCCTAAGGATGACCAAAAATTGTATAATATACTATCAGATTCTGATGAATACTATGCCCTCTTAAGGAGACAAGTCTAAACACATTCGGAGAAACCTTCAGAGAATAATACGAGAATACAAAATGAGAGGAAAAAAAAGTTCAGCATCTTTGGTGTCTAGAACAATGCATATGCTCAATAAATGGTAAATGAATGAAGTTCTCCAAAATATGGAACAGAAAACAAGTGCTGTGGATTATCAAGAAGAAAAAATAACTTGTCAGGCTTCATGAATATTATACCAGTGACCAAGGGGCAGAAGACAGGATCACAGGCTAGCACCAGCCTGGGGACAGGAGAAAGGGTACACATAGACAATGAGGGTCAAGTAAAGCTGGTGGATCACATGTGAGCTAGATAAGCAACACAGAACAAGAATACTCAGGTCTCACAACACAATACCAGCAGGGAAGAACCCTTAACTTAAGCATTACATCCTATTATGAAAGCTGAAATATGCTGATTATGCATATATATTCACTTGCAGCTTTGGAAACTACACTCTGATTTCATGCTTTGCAAGAAAGCTACATTACAAATAATAAGCAGTATTATTTCCAATATTTAAATTCCTTCATTTTAAATTTTGATATAAGTTTCCAAGACTCTCCGTAAACTAAATATGCCACCCGGCTGCATAGAAAACCAAGGTTGAATGTTAACGACTAAAACTTTCTACTTTCTGATCCTTCCAAATTAATGCCCCAGTATTAATGCTTTCAAATTTTAAAATGTCACTGTTAATATTTCACCACTAAAAATGGCTTTCTCCTAGAAATATGTGTACAGATCTGCATGACTTATTATAAAGCAAACATTTCTATTAAACATTTGGATTAAATATTCATAAATAGAAAATTCTTTAAAAAACTGTGATTTACCTGAAAAATTAAACCAAATCAGGAAAGGATTAACAAACTGCTATTTCTGTTATACAAAAACAGCTCATTCTACATGTAGTGAATACTGAGCCTACTTTCCATTTATCCAATGTTTACTTAAAAGATGAGCTTTTTCAAACATCAATTCATTGTGCTTCTTGATTGAGTCATGAATATTCCCATAATCCCCAACTCATAAACCATGTCAGAGAATGAAGTTCCTTCTCTTTTTTCTTTTCTTCAGATGACTCGACACCCATTCATGTTTTGGGTCTCTTTATCTCTACATGAAATGATACTGCTACTCTCACTTTCTTTTGGGGTCTTCTGATACTTGTTCTAAAAGTCTCAAATATAGACTAATCTGTAATTAGGTTTTGAATACACTGTGAATGTCAAAAGGCCAAACCTGAGAGAAGGTTCACTTCAGTGGTTAATAACAGTTTAGAACAGGAACAAAGAACCACACACAAAACACTACCACATGCACTGGAATAAACCTTTTATAACTTTTGATGTTTTTAAAGAAAGCAAGCTGCAAACTTACTAACGAGTGTACTTTAAGCAAACTACACATCCAAAGATTCAAATGTACATTAATAGTACTGTTTCATAACATGCTGAATAAACACTTGGTGCCAAGCTTTAAGTCACCTTAAAAGGAGATTCTACTATAAAAAGTTATTCACTATAGTGCTGAAAATTAAAGAAACACTTCTTATATATGTTGTTCCTGAAAAAGTTTGCTTTTCATTAGACAATTACACTACATAAGTGTCCTTAAGAAGCTCAATATGTAAATAGGGTGTGGGGGAAATAAGGAAAGAAAAACAGGTGAAAAGGGGACGATTCAACCTTCTCAAAACTACAGTCTTAGTTTAGCACAAGGAAAAAAAAGTGTACCTTTTACAACTGGTGAAAGGATAAACCAAAGAGATATAGACAAAGGCATATAATTACAGCTAGCACTTACCTTCTGAATTTTAGCCCCGTGGATTTTTTTTCTAGAAATAGGCATGCTTACTTTTAAATAGATTCATTAATGAAGACAAACAATAATTCTGCTTGTTACAGAAGAGGCATCAGTTCACATGTCCTGGAAAGCTGTTAAAGACTGGTATAGTAATAGCTCCCAGACTTCTGTGAAGGCTGGGTTATTTCCATTATTTCAAAAATTCCAATGAAATCGTTGTTTGGGTTAGAATTATATCCCCTCTCCTAACAAATACTTAGGCTGATTAGGAACTACAGCTGGTAGTTATGTTTCTAATGAAAAGAATGTAAGTATATTGTTGTAGACACAATTTTCTATGGCATGGATTGGTAGGAGTATACAACAATAAAAGAAGAGTTCGATTTCAAAAAATGTTTAGGAATCCCTCATCTGATATTTCTAATCATCAATGGGGCAGTTATAAGATTTTTGTAAAGTAGAGACCATAATATATATATATATAATGTATACCATATAAAGTATAAGGTATATAACTGTTTTGCCATTAACCTTATAACCATGGACAAGTGACAGTCCCAGTTTTTTTTCAAACCTATAAAATGAAGGAATCTGTTCAGAAGAACTCAAAGCCCATATTATTTTAAAACACAGGATTCAAATGTACTGTTCTAACTGGTTATACACGTATGCTTATAATCGTATCTTTTAAAATTTGTGTTTTTGCTTATTCTTTAGTATCCTTTTATTTATTTGATGTTAACCTAGTAAAAAATGTAATCACAAATGACAATATTATTGTCATGGGTCTACTTAATTCATCTGGAAAGATCATTTTTATAATTTCCTGTGGATGCTCCCCCTCAACCCCAAGAATCAATGTGGGGAAAGCAAGGACTGCTTGTATAAATTCTCTACTTACAAAAAAAGTCTGTCATTTAAAAATTACTCAGCCTAGGCACAGTGACTCATGCTTGTAATCCTAGCACTTTGGGAGGCTGAGGTGAGAGTACTGCTTGAGGCCAGGAGTTCAAGACAAGCCTGGGCAACATATTAAGACAATGTATCTATCAAAAAAAAAAAAATTACTCAACCAAGCACAGCACTTGCCATGTAACAGATGCCCATGAATATTCATTCATTGATTTTTCATTCATTCATAGTTGAGTGATCTCACATACCAATACTTAATCACTAAAGATGCCATCAACATTGAAGATACTCCACCAGCAAAAAGATTATGACTTGTTGAAGGTTCAAATGATTAACATTTTTTAGCAATAAAATATTTTAAATTAAGGTATAGACATTGTTTTTTTAGACATAATGCTATTGTGCATTTAATAGACTACAATATAGCGTAAATTTTGTTTTATAGTGTAACTTGTATTTGCACTGGGAAACCAAAAATTTTGTGTGACTTATATTATTGCATTATTTGCTTTATTGTGGTGATCTAGAATCAAACTTGCAACATCCTGACTTATGCCTGTACTTTGCTAGAGCTAAGCTGCAAATTTAGCCCTGAACTTCCTAGTGGCCCATGCAAAATAGAAAGCAAAGTTAATTACATGATTTATTGTAGCCATCAGACAGCAGCACAGCAGTTGCTTAGGAGAAGCATAGGTATTCTTGGTATACCCTCTTTAGAGAAATTTATTTCCTCAGTCCTCTTAAAGTGGGCACTAAGTGAGATGATACAATGAATCAAATGGCTTTATACAGTCATGACTTTCATGGGGCATTTATTGTAATATTCCTCAGGTAGACTGATAACATATGCAATTTGAGGGGAAAGCAAAATGGTGTTGTCCAGATACATAGCAATTTGGTCTGGCTTATCTAAAGATAAAATATATAGTATCTAGAGAAATTGATGAATTATACATTCCCCATCCAATCGCCCGTAAGCATGGCCTTGCTCTGGATTAGGCTTTGGCTTAAGGGAATGCTGTGATTTGTCTGATCTATCCAGACCACTAGAACATTCTCCATATTAGCAATAAGGCTGTTTTGCTTTCTTATCATCTGTGTGTTCACTGGAGCAGCACTTTTAATTTTCTTCCAGAACTTTTCCTTTGCATTCACAACTTACATGGTTTGTGCAAGAGGCCTAGCTTTTGGTCTATCTTGGCTTCTGACATGGCTTCTTCATTAAACAATCATTTCTAGCTTTTAATTTAAAGTGAGAAACAGCTGAGCTTGGTGGCTCAGCCTGTAATCCCGCGCCTTGAGAGGCTGAGGTGAGTGAATTGCCTGAGCCCACGGGTTCAAGACCTGCTTGGGCAACTTGGTGAGACCTCATCTCTACAATAAATCAAAAAATTAGCCGGGTGTGGTAGTGTGCCCCTGTAGTTCCAGCCACTTGGAAGGCTGAGGCGGAAGGATCGCCGGAGCCCAGCAGGTCGAGGCTGCGGTGGCCGGGAGTGGCCACTGCACTCCAGTCTGGGTGACGGAGTGAGACTCCAACTCGAAAAAAAGAAAAAAATAAAATAAAATAAAGTGAGAAACATGTAACTCTTCCTTTCACTTGAATACCTACAGGCTATTGTAGGGTTATCAACTGGCCTGATTTCAATATTGTTGTATCTCAGGAACAGGAAGTAGGGAGGCCCCAAAGAGGAGAAGGAGGACAATGGACGGCTGGTTAACGGAGCAGTCAGAACACACACACCACTTATTGATTTAGTTCACCATCTTATAAGGGCATGGTTAGTGGTGCCCAAAACAATTATAACAGTAACATCAAAGATCACTGATCACAAATCACTATAATACATAAAATGATGAAAAGTTTGAAATATTGAGAGAATTACCAAAATGTGACACAAAGACACAAAGTAAGCACATGCTATTAGAAAAATGGTCATCAATAAACTTGCTCAACACTGAGATGCCACAAATCTTCAATTTGTAAAAATGCAAAAATTGTGAAGTGCAATAAAACCAAGTGCAATAAAACGTGTGTATACAGAACCCCTAAACAAGTAATCTGAGGGGGTGCCAATCTTATGCTAAGTTTTACTTTATTTCACTTGTCTGGATTTTCTCTTTCCTTCCACCCAAATTTTTTTACTTTTTTTTTTCTTTTTTTTTTTTTACATGAGATGCATATTTGTAAGCTGCCTCACTTTTTGGGATAAGCCAGTTTGTAGAAGACACATCATTAGTCAGCCAATTCATACGGTACCACAATATTCTAAGAATGGTCTTTTAATACTGGCAGTGCTTTTTAAACCAGTAATTTAAGAACGTTCTGCAAGGGTGGTGGTAGGAACAATATTTGTCACATGTAACCTTGTAGGAATAATTTGGGCATGGAAGAAAACACAAATTATTTTTATTTCTGCTCAATTCATAGAAACTAAACTATATAAATATCTAAACTTATTTATATTCAGCAACAAAGCAAAAACATAAATGTTTATGGAATTAATGATCAGCTTTTTAAATATAAAAGTTAGATAGATTCTGCTATTATGATTATTTCACTAATAAGAATATAATTGTTTACTCTGAATTATTTTATTCTGCATCCAATACATAAAATTTTCCACATTAATTATGTCAACTCAAATTATGACAAAAAAACTAAGTCATTTTATACGCTAAGTCATGAATGATACATTGTTTTATCCAAAATAGGGTTAAAATATACTATTTCTAAATAAATACATTACTTTTGCTCTCATAGAAAAACCTAAATATCAATACTTTAAACAAATATGATTTAGGTAATTCATTGGAAGACTAAATAACATCAGTAAAATATTCTGTCCCAGTTAATTAAAAATGCTTTAAAAAATCTATCTTTTTTTCCCCTCTTATTCTTAAAAGTATATTTTACTGTGAATTTTGTTAGGAGAAAGGTTGAAATGTTTTAAGAAAAGAAAAACCACCCAGGCAGCCCTTAAAGAGATAGGCATCATTTATCACCTGCAAAGACAGATTTATAAGGAGAGGGCCCCTTCTGTTCCTTTAAGACTGCAAAACAGATGGGAAGTGAATGGACAGTCAATGGGACAAGAAAACACATGGGAGGTGCTGCTGTATGCATGTTCCCAGCATAAGAAAGAGGTCAAGATTGTAACTGCATGACTGGGTCCTGGAAAGGGTCTTTCTTCAAGCTGTTACAAAGACAAACGCTGTTCCTCATCCTGCTGTCAAACTGTTATAAATATTGGTTTGTCAAAAGACCTTCAGTGCTGAAGCTTTAAAAAGGAGGCATAACAGACGAATGAATCATGAGAATGATTCTTAAACAGTCAGCTCATCTATGTAATTTTAAAAGTAAAAGAAAATGTAAAATTGAATAATGTAATTCTGATATGTAAACCAAACTAGAATTTTATTTAGAAAATATAACATTAAAAATTGCAGGCCTTCATAAAGTTATAAATTAAGTGAGATTAAAGCAAAAATAAAAGTTATGTCTCAAATAGGATGTCACATCAGGACAAATTATTATGAAACTTATCACAAGGAGAACAGGTATTCATGTTTTGATGGCTGAGTTCATAAGTTCTCAGTTTATTACTGAGTTTATTTTACAGGGTTGTTTATTACAACTTAAAACATAAGTTGCTTATCACAACTGAGTCAGAAAAAGGCTCAGAAAAAATAAAAATAACTTCAGAATTAATTTCACGTATTCATTGCATTGGAAAATCACTTTTAAGATTTAAGTCACAACTTATTTTTCTCTGTAGAAATGAAAAATCACAAAATTCATTAGGCACTGAGAATACACAGATTTATAAATGTGAGTTATCTTTTTTTGAAGAAGGAAACCATTATGTACATCTTTAGCAGACAAACTCATTGTTCTAGATTTTTAACATATTACAAATAATATAAAAAGGAGGCCAAATTATATTAACTTGGTTATCTATGGGTTTTATAGGTCCCCAAACATAAACCCAAAGACTAAAGATGAACAGAATACCAAAACAATTCTAAAAAGATACTACCTCTAGCATGAATCATTTGCCTCAGCTTTGCCATAGATATTTATGTAACTGGCTAAATCATTTACCTCAATGAACATCCATTTCCCTGTCTCAACAATGGGGATATTGCCTTACAAGCTTCATATGACCTTACAAGACACACATGGACAAACATAAGTTGTAAACTGTAAAAAGAGTACTATACAAATATAAGGGACAGATATGAAAGTTTCAACCAGGTTATGGGCTTCAAAGTACCAAATGATGCAGTTACCTGAGACTGTTTTCTACTCCTGAATGCTTATCTGGATAATTGCTTTCTCTTGAGTTTCAGTAATCTTAGAAAAAACAATTTCAGTAGAAGAATAAAAGATTACAAAGTTAAGAAGTGAGTGGATGGTTAAAAGTGGCAGCAGGCAAACATTCAAGAAGTTTTCTTGTGTAAAAGCAAATAAAGATAAAAAGTAGCTAGACAGTATGAATGATCCATCCATTAGTTTTAAGATGAGAATGTCCTGGTCATCTTTGAAGAAAGGAGGAAAAGGAGAGACATAATGAAGATATACGCACACACAGGAAGGTCAGGTCCTGAATACAGAGGTGGATTAGCTTCCAAAAGAGGGTGATTTTCAGTACACACTATGCTACACCATGGCTTCCAGAACATTCGAACTCTGTAAAGTAACTGGTACCATAGGTTTTATTTTTTCTAATAGTTGCTTATTCCTCTTAATGAATATTTGTGAAATAAGTTTATATGAAGAAATGAGAAACTTAGCCCACTCTGATAGAAAAGTGGAAGCAGAGGCAATTACAATGGAAGATGCAGTGGTATAAGAGGAAGTCAATCTAAGAGTTCTTCATGAAAAATGTGTTCCAAAAATTACAGCCTTAGGGCTACCCTCAACATTTTGCTCAACTATAACTAATCTACAACTCAACTACAGTGCTAATCTCTGGGTGGTGGCAGTTATTTTTCAAAATTTGTCATCTATATTTTTTAATTTTCCACAATGCATATGTACTAGTTCCGTGATAACATAATTTTTTTTTTTTTTTTAACAGAAAATCCTGGCAGTAGACGTAAACTATGAAATGGTGTTAAAAAAAAAAAAAGGAGAGAGTAAAGATAAAAAGACTTTAATTCTTGGCCCAAAAAAGAGATATAACTGGAGTTAATACAAATAGTAAACTCTTCTACAACTTAGGATATTAATACTAGTGAATAGATGAAAGAGCCATTTGAAGAGAAATTAAAATGGAAATTCTGTACATAGGAGATAATAAAAAAGTCTATTACCTCAAATAGGTTGCACAAATTTGAAAACTTCACTAGTTCAAGAAAGATTTTGATTCATTTTCAGATGAATGATTGGTAATTATAGGAAATGAGATGAATTCATTGTGAATCCCAACCTCTGAGGATGATACCATGATGAGCAATTACCATGTGGTACCATGAAATGTCTCTTGGTATTATACCCACCAAGAAGTTATTTGGGAAGATATCTGTCATTTTTAAGACTGAGTATATTATGTATTAGCTTTGTCATTTTCATGAACAGGATAATTAAGATTATAGCATTTCTAAGGTAAAACTGAATTGTGCTCACTGGGGAAAAACAGTTTAGAAATATACAAAACAGTAAAAAATTAAAATTCCTTTTGTCCTTAACCCACTTCTCCAACTACTCCAAGAACCATCATCACAGAGGTTACCAGTTCAGCATGCATTAGTACACCAATTCTTTGAGATTTTTCTCTTTTAAAAAAATTATTCACATCTTGTTTAATTTTACTTTTTATATACTTGTTTAATTTTACTTTTTATATTTGCATAGGTCAGTGTGATTTTGTGCTTAAGTTTAATTTCCAATAGCAGTTTCTATTTTTTCCATCAAGTAAGCAAAAACATAACAATTCTAAAATAAAAACATTTGAAACAAAGTTTAATCCTAACTTTGAGGACATTAGTTTTTTCTAATCTTTCTCACTGAGGAAATGGTAAGCATTATAAGGAGTGGGGGAAATGGTGTAATTTCTAGTTTTAAATATGGGCATTAGCCTTTTGAATACATAAGGATATATTCGTAATAGCATATTAAGTAAAATCTACTTTAAAATGATAAACAGTAAGTTCAGTCTATACATTACTGAAGAGAACTTTCTTGTCTCTATTCTTTCTTTTAATTAGTTAAAACCTAAATTTAAAGTAAAAAGAACTAGTAAAGAGTTGAGTACCAGCCGGGCTCGGTGGCTCAGCCTGTAATCCCGCAAGGCTTGGGAGGCTGAGGTGAGTGAATTGCCTGAGCCTGTGGATTCAAGACCTGCCTAGGCAACTTGGCGAGACCTCATCTCCACAGTAAATCAAAAATTAGCTGGGCGTGGGGCACGCGCCTGTAGTTCCAGCTACTTGGAAGGCTGAGGCGGAAGGATCGCTGGAGCCCAGCAGGTCGAGGCTGCGGTGGCCGGGAACAGCCACTGTAGAGCTGAGTACCAATATTATGAAGAAAATATTACTTAATCTTGTACCATTTTATCAATATTCTTCAATGATGAACTTGATAAGACAGAGTTAAGTCATGAAAAATGTGCTTCTTTCTAACAGCCCCATTCTAAGTCTGGATTTTCTCATCAATAACCTGGAAATTACATTACTCAGGCCTCGTCTTGTGGAATTCAGTGTGTAAATAACCACTTCTCTAACACACAGGATTTTCTCTGAGGATTAATTTATTCTTTGTGTCAACTCTTGTTTTTTGTTTTTTCTGCTGCAACACAAAGCAGAACCTGCTTCATCTATGCAGATTCAAGGTAAAATAATTCTTCACTATCTTTTCTAGTTGTTTTAATTTGTTAATTTCCCTTACTATATTAAATATTATTTTACAAAGGCAGAATTTTAAAATTCAGCTACTTTTTACTCTGAAAAGATGGCTTAAAAAGTTCAAGTATTGATAACATAAAACAGAAATAAGTTATGTATTCTGTAATAAAGAAGAAAAACATCAATCTTTCTGTTTTTCAAATATTTTCGAACACATTTCTAGATAAGCTTCCAAAAAGTACTTGAGTGTCAGTGAGAAGAAATGTATTCCAATAAACTTAAACATTCCTAATAAGCATAAAAAGTTATTAAAGTTTTTTGGTGAACTGGCAATTAGGAAATCATTGGTGACTCCAAAATAAGTGGTTTCAGTAAAGATGAAAGCCAAATGGCAAGATATTAGGAAGGGAGTGGGTGGATCAGGAGTGGATACAGCAACTGCAAGCTGCTCTATGAGAAATGAGATGGCAGCTTTCTGACAACAGAGTAGAAAAAAGTATCCTTGGGATGAAAAGAGTTACTTCCCTCTCACCCTCATCCCGTCCTTTTTAAGTCGAGAAGGGGACTAACTCAAGAGTCTGTATTAAAAGATCATGATCAAGCATTCACTGAACACATACAGTATAGTAAATAACATACAAAGTATGGCGAATTTATGAATGAGTCAAATTGCTTTGGTAAAGTGGATCAAACATAACAGACATGAAAATATTCTTCTTTAAACAGTTATTTTGGTTGATTTACAGTTGCCTCTTGTGAGATGCCTGCATTCTGCTCAATTAAACATCATTGGCAGTACCTAAGTAAGGTTTTTAATCACTGAAAGAAGGTAAATATAAATAGGCACGAAGAAAAATAATACTGGTTTAGGTTCAAGTGATAATGATCTGGAAGGCAACACAGTAAGAGACAAAAGAAAAAAAAGAGAAAAGACTGCTTAGCGATGTGCTAAAAGCTAGGAGAGATTTAAGCATATCAAGGTCTTATAATTGGTGAGGCAAAGAAACAGAATAACAGAACTGAGATATAAATGATGCTACAGGGAAGCCTATAGTTCAGGCTTTCTCTCCAGGACACTTTGCTTTATTCTTTGTGATTGTGTCTTCATTTTTTTTTTTAAATCTCCTCTGGACCTAGGTACTTAGAACTCTACAACTCGATGTCACCCTCTCCTCCTTTAAATTTCTTTGGTTACATCTACAGAACCAAAGAGGACATACTACCGTATATGCAGTTCAAATAGCTTACCAATTATTCAAAAGTCACATTAGTCACATTACCTGTCAGATTCTACAAAGGAAAACACATGTCCATTTTATCCCAGTTAATAAAATAAGAAGCTGTCTTCTTGTGAGCTGGAAAAAGTCTCGAGTCCCAGCTCAGGGGCAGGTGGTAAAGGCAGATGGCAAGAACCACTGTGGAGCCTCGTCAAAATATGCACCCCAGAACAACTTCTCGAAAAAGTTTTAAACATATCCCTTTCTACAATTTTAAGTCTCAAATTATGAATATAATTATCTTTCTAGGATAATCTGCAGACTCACACTGCTTCAAGGTCATTACTTGTAACCTGTAACGACTCTCAAGGATATGTCGGTATGGGAGAAGTTTAGGAATGTGAAGTCACCAGTGGAAATCCAATTCAAGGATATCTTGACATTTTCTTTTCTAAATTCGGAAGAATAAATCATTCTGGCTAACTAAGGGTTCCATTCGGCTATGTTCTGACTACTTTTTATTCAAGTTTCAACATGGTAAGAAGATATTCTTATAACTATCCTATAAGTTAGAATTATGCTTTACAGCTAGTAGAAGGATCTTTTTAGATTTAAGTAGCTATGGTACCTTTCTAATCTTAGCTTTTAAAATGGCAGCATTAGAACATTCTGCTGCTGCATGCTTTTTTATCCCAATTTTAAAAATGTACAAATAACTTTGTTTTCTCTTATTAAATAATATTAATTATGAAGAACAAAGTTTTCATTTAAAAATGATTTGTTACTGAATATCCAGTAGCTCAGAGAAAAAAGAAACTTCCATCTGTAGTCTATCTTTCTCAGTTTTAGAGTCACAACGGAATCTCATGTAGACTAAAATATAAAGGTTGTATCTTTACTCCTTTCTAATTAACAAGAGAAAGCACAGGATGGAGGATAAGAGGAGACCAGGAAAGTGAAGAAACACAAAGACGAGCCCCAACAGCATTGTGTACTCCCAAGAGAAACAAACTTCAAGTTTCAAGAAACAATTGCTCGCTGTCCAGGAGATGCTCAGGCATCAAACAATAAAGAACAGTCAACAGAGGCAAGAGGCCGAGCACGCTGCAGTGACTCCTACTCTCTAATCCCTCCCAGCTCTAGTAAAAAGGCCAGCTGTTGCCACCTCGCGTGGGGAGTCAGCAGAGCAAATTAACTGTGGGAGAAATAAAAGCTGAGGATATTGGAAAATTCTAATTTCCCAGCCTCTTTAAGCTATACTGCTTTTAACATTAAAGATATCCAACTATACTATTAAAATAAGCCTGTACAATGACAGCCAAGTAAAGGGATTTACCACTGTTTTCACATTTCATTGGTAAATGAGATGTAGCTATGAAATATTTAGATTCCACTGAAGTATATCTTCTGCCCACATGAAAAACAAGAAATGTGAAGAAATACATTGAGACTTATTAGAAAACATTTCAACACTTCCAATCTAGCACAACAAAAAGGCTCACCCTAGAATAAAAGCCATGATGCTCAATTAAAGATTCTATCTCTGTTATGGCTAGACTTTAGGACTCTAAGTATAAATACAACCACAGTGAGAAATGGAGTTTTGGGCAACTTAGATACTACTTATTAATTGTGGTATCTGACAAAGTATTTTCGGAGACATGTTTACAAGTCACATAAAGAAAAATAACTTCCTTTAATCTGTTTAGTGGCTTCATAACACTTTAGTGTTTCTTTATCCAGATGCTCTGTCAAAGTTTTCATATAATCTGAAAGTTTAAATTCCAAAGATTTTCTATTATAGGAAGTACAATAGGATGATAATGATTGTATCACCACTCATGTGTGTGTCTTTCTGACCAACTCTGTGAGGGACACTGTTAACTATGGAAGCTCCTCAATATAAAGGCCAATTTTATGTAATGACATCTTCCAAAGGCTTAAGGTTTTTTCCCAAATTAGTTTGGTACGTAGTTAAAAGATCCGGACCCATATTTTGGCTTGTTAGAAGAATGAGATATTTGGCACAGGAAAATTATTAAATATTAATTCACATAAACAGTTTCAAGTTTTGACACAAAATGAAACTAAAATTTTGTAAAATAAGCAGAAAGACTCCTTAGGACTTACAATAGCAATCTAAATGATTGGGAATGCTCCTTTAATTTCTGGGTATCATTGATTCTCTGATTACTTACACAGAGAATAAAAAGCATAAATGAGTGAGGCTTTAGTGAACAATACTTAAAAAAGAAACTTAAGTTCTAAGTTCCAAGCAATTTATATGAAAGTCCCAAAATGTACATAATCTAGTTAATAAGTTCATACAATATTTACAAAGCAAGCAATAAAATAATTCCATGCTGTACTAATAAAACTTAGCTTAATAAGAAATACTACCAGCAATTGTTATCAGTACCTAGATACTCCGTTTCTGAGGTAGGATAGGGTGGGAACCAAATTCTAACAAAAGTCTGTGTAATGTTAGCACTTCCCTGTTTTATATACTGACAACCATAAAATACAGATTTTATAAATCATAAAGAAAGAACAACTTTGAATTGAGCCATACTATACCAATTTTCATCTCTCTAAATAAAGTATTCTAAAAGTGTAGTCTATTTCAATAAATAGATTAGACAGATGACTAAAACTTACCCAGGGAATCCAAATAGATTTCATCTAAGTTGATGCTGAATTTAAATACCTATTAAAAAATTCTTTGACATTAAGCTTTCTACAAAAATCAAAATAATTTCATGAAGGTCATAAGGAATATATTTAAACACTGGACAGTTCTAAGAGTAGGCAGATACTGCAAATAAAGAATCAAGTGGAAAGGTAAGCTGCCTATCTCATTACATTGTCTATGAGGTAACTCAGTCTTTTAATACTCTCAGAGATGTTTTCAAGTATCTTTTTCTAAAGTACTTTCACATGACCCATTATCAGTTAAAAAACAAACAAAAGTAAACCTTTATTTCTTTACTATTTTTACCTTTTATGTGAAAATCTGACCTATAGAAAGTTGCCAAGAACACTGTAAAAAACATATTTTCCCGAAATGTTTACTACAATTATATCCCATCATCTCCAAATATTCTATTGTGTATTAGCTATAAATAAGAGTATTTTCCTAAATAATCCCAATTTAACAATCAAAATCTAAAAATTGACATTGATGTCAATACTATCAAGGAACCCTTGGCTTTCATTCAAGTTTCACTGACTATCCCATTAATGTTTTTTAGAGTAATGAGATACAGGATCACACATTGCATTTCATTTTCACATTCTTTAGTCTCTTTCAACTGGAACAGCTCCTCAGTCTTTCCTCGTCATTCATGATCTTGACACATTTGAAGATCATAGGCCAGTTAGTCTGCAGATTCTACCTTAATTTGGGTTTGTCTCATGTATTGTTATGACTGGGTTTAAGCTATACACTTTTAGTAAGAATATCCTACAAGTGCTGGAGTACTGCCGGGTTCTTCTCAATGCATTTTAGAAGATGGATGGCACATGGGTTTGATTTGACTATTACTGATACTAACTCTGCCACTTAATTAAAGTGGTGATTGCCAGGCTTTTTCCTCTTTTAATTAATAAGTATTTTCTGTGGACATATTTGCGTGATTACATAAACATTCCTTTCTGAATCACTGATTTTATTCCCTTATTTATGTAATTATCAATTCCCGAATTCCTATTTCGTTCCGTGAGTTACAATTTGTTACTGTCATTATTTTGATGCCCAAAAATTGTCCCAGGTTTAGCCAGCAAGAGCCCCCTCAAGAGGGCTGCTGTGTCCTGTTGATACCTCCTCATTCTCCTTAGCACTCCCTCACCTTCTACATCCTAAGATGCTCCTGTCCATTCCCTGTTCCAGCTATGGAAGTCACCATATCTCCAAAAACATCCTAGATTTTATATATGACTTCTCTTCCCATAAGCCACCTGAGACAAAAATAAGTGGGCTCCTTTTTTTTCTCTCTTCAGTCTTCCTAACTCTAGCTTTATGGCTTCATTTCAATAGAGAACATGGTATATCTTCAAGGACAATCAGCAAATCTCCAAAGAAAATGATTTAAAACTGGGCAAGTTTAAGACTGGCAAGCAATATGAATGCATGAAAATTATAGCAATATACATAATAATCTGTACTATTCTGAAATGGCAGTAAAAACTTGACTGCCTTCTCTTCTCCAAATTTTATTAACCAACACACCATGTTCTAGTCTAATAGGCTACACTCGAAACTTTGATCCATATAATACAGTAGTAACTGCTAAACTTTGAAAGTTTTCTGGCTGAAAGTATCCATGACCATATTCCCAAGTGTTAGCCCAAAGATAAACAGCAAGGAAAAGGCACTCTCAAGACTCCTTTTCAACTAATGGATAAAGTCACGCCTCATCTCCTTTAGTGTGACTGATGAAGCTTAGTCACTGGCAAGACCCTTGCTTCCAAGGACATAATTTGGTACATTAACACTACCATAATTTCATATATACAAAGTAGTACATTTGAGTCATATGACTACTTTCTCAGAAAAACCACCGACAGAATATAAGACTCGACTTGATAGTGTACATATTTGAGTTAGTAATAAACTTTCTTTAAATAATCAAATTGGGAGTAGAGAGTGATGGGGTTACACAGCCTCTATTAAAAACATGAGCAAAGATTCATCATTTTTCAGTCACTTAAAAATGTATATGTTGGTAAAATACATTGAAGTATTTCACTGTCTGATAATTATATCCCGAAGGATACAAAAGAGATATATTTGTACACATTATGGCAGTGACATAACACTTCCTGTAACAGTACTAATTTAGCATGAAATTGAACCAGGGACTTCCAAATGCTTGTTGAAGTAATTCTCCTAACAACTCTGTGAAATAACTACTACAGTACTCATTTTACAAACAAAGACACTAAGGCTTTGGGAGATTCCCTGCCTGAGATAACAAAAACTCTAAGTGACAGAAAATAAAAACAAAAGTTAAAATGAAATATGTTTCAGCAAAAGAATATTTAAAGAAAGACGGAAAAGGAAAGAGAAAGCAATGACATCTAGAAGAGAGAGTGAGATCACAAGGGTTGGATGTGAGGGGAGAGCTCACTGCTCAAGCACAGGGCATGAAACAGAACCCTGCCTGACTTCTGGATATTCCAGTGATTGTATTGCAGTAATATAAATTAAGCTTAGAAACTGCTTTCAAATGTGAAGAACTTCTTTCTATTAAGTGTCTGCTTTTTTTTGGATATCAGAAAACCTGTAAGACAGAAAATTTAGGTACACATTGAAAGAAAAACTACTTTGTTTCATGAAGCTGAAACAAGGGAACTTATAACAAGGCAGGCTCAAGCAGAGGTCCCAGTCACCAGTATTTTTATTTAATAATCTTACTATTTCACTTATTTCCTTGGATTCTCAAAGATCTAAGTCAATCTTGTATGCAATCCAACCTTAAAGCTAGGAAGCTACCAGCATTCAAAAACAAAACCAAATATTCCCCCAAACAAAAGTGATGAAGTGATTAATAGGGCCAAGTTGGGTTAGTAGGAAGAGGTAACCAGAGTGGCCTTCTGTAGGTGATAATGCCTAACCTGGGTTAAGAGGGGGTTCACACGGGGGTGTTGGCAGCCTGGCCCAGTAATGAGGAGAGTATCTGTATAGGAGAAGCCTGGTGCAAGGTGTTGGAGCATGGGCAGGATGAGGAGGTATCTCCACAAGGCACGGTCTGGCTTCAGGTGAGGAAGAAATCTGTGTTGGGGGGATAGAGGATGGGTGTAGGAAGGATGAGAAGAGGAGACGCCTGGCACAAAGTGTCAGAGCATAAGCTCAGTAAAAAGGACTTCATGAGGAAGAACAGCTTGGCATGGGTCAGAGTCTAGACAAGGCAAAATGCAGGGTGTCAATGCAGGCTGTGGAGTAATAAGAATCCCAGCCGAGTGAAAAGAAGATTTTCATAATAAAGAGGACACATACCTTCATTCAAGCTTGGTCACATATAGGAGGACTATTCAAAATAAATAAATAAATACATGAGGGATACTAGGAGCCAGGTTTCTCATGGTCAGAAAAGGAAGCTAAAAATATGGAAACAAAATATGAGAACAAACCCTAGAGTACTAGATTAAAACTGGAAGTATCAGCATCAACTCAGGGCAATCAACACATATACAACATTTATTCCTTCCTCTGAGAGGGCCTCAGAGCAGCAATATTCTTTTTTTTTTTTTTGAGTCAGAGTCTCACTCTGTTGCCGAGGCTAGAGTGCAGTGGCATGCTCACGGCCACTGCAGCCTCAACCTACGTGGCTCAGGTGATCCTTCCACTTCAGTCTCCTGAGTAGCTGAAACTACAGGCACGTGCCACCCATGCTTGGCTAATTTTTTAAATTTTTTGTAGAGATGAGGTCTTGCTATGTTGCTTAGGCTGGTCTCAAACTTCTGGGCAATCTTACTACCTCAGCCTCCCAAAGTGCTGGGATTATAAGTGTGAGCCACTGCACCTAGCCCCAGATCTTATTTTTAAACACCATTCTTCAAAAAAAAAAAGAAAGCCAACATCTTCTATTATGGAAAGATGATATTGGGACAATGGGGGAAACTTGAATGGGGCCTGAGAATTAGATATAATATCAGTGTGAACACTCTGATTTTGGTGTTTGCATTATGGCTGCTAGGAGAAAATCCTTATTTCTAAGAAGTACACACTAAAGCAGCTGCAAGTGATGGGACTTCAGATCAGCAATTTACTCTCAAATAGTTCAGAGAAAGAAAAAGTTCCTTGTAGATACTTGTAATTTTTCTGTAAGTCTGAGATTAAACGGATGAACAAATAAATGGAAATGGTAAAGGGTAAAGGTAAACAGGCAGTGAGGTGAAGGGCAGAAAGAACTACTTACTGAGGTCTTCGGCTAGTTGAACTCGTTTACCAGTAAGCAATTTAACCTTCTTCTCGCTGTCGTCAGCAAAATCTTCCAGTACCTCTTTAACATTTTTCTCTAATCGCCTGACTGTTCAAAGAAAATGAAAAAAACCAAGGAGCATCATTTTTATGAACGCACAAGGATAAAATTAACCTGCAAATGGAGAGTACATTCTTATTTTTTCTTATCATGTTAGATTTATTGCTAAGCTCCTACTTCTCAGTTATAGAGAGAATCCCCCACTGTTATACAATACCTAGATCAGCATGAAACTGATACATATTCTCCGAGAAAGTCATATCTTAAGCCATAATATTTTAATAGAAGTGTATATTTCCCAAGAAACTAAGTGATGCTTGGGAATGGAGTTTTCGTGCAATGAAGATAGACTTCTGGTATGTTTTATCTCCAATCTTTTTCAATGATAATTTATTTTCATTAATATTTTAAGGCAATTATAATTTTCAGTTTTTCGAATACATCTATTGTTAGACAAGTATTGTGGTATCCTTCTATTTAAAAATGGATGTTATAGATATTATTTTTTAATGTCAAAATTGGAACACGGTCCCCATGTGGCTTACCTTCAGTGTTTGTAAGTTGCTGCCTTAAAGTATTTGCAGTGATAGCAAGCATGCGCTGTATTCGCCAAAATAAAACCACATCATTGCATTCCAACTGAAATATTAAGTAATTGAGACTATCAGAAGCAAATTTAAAAATAAAAACTATGATCATAAACACATGTAATTACTAAAATCAGCACCTATATCTTAGGTTTTAATTGAAATACTCAGGTTTACCTAATACATACACTTCTACTATAGATCTAAGCCACTGAATCTTTTCTATACAGATTAATGAACCTCTGCATGATTTGGGTTCTTTCTGCCCCCACACTTATATGGCTAGGTTTTTGATTCCCATGACAAAGCAAACAAACTTGGGATATAGCAAACTTCATTATGCTATATACCACAGAAACTCATGTATATACCTCAATATACATTTAGTTTCAGTTAACAACCATGTTTATCTTAAACATGTCCTTAGGTTAACCTCTTTTTTGAGAAGTTGTATACTTAAGCCATTTTTGAAATTTCGTTGTATATAAAAATACATCGATATTTTTTAAAAAGAAGCTTATATTCCAGAGAAAGGTCTTATCAACAAATTATGCAAAAAATGTGCCACTTTTACACAGGTACATTTAAATACAAATTTCTCTTCAGCTGCTGAAAACAAAAGAAAAGCAGTTTAGGGAGCTCAATTTAAAAATATGCTGATTAACAGAACTTTTTCAAAATAATATTTAAATAATATTTCAATTTAATATTGCTTGTAAGAAAATGCTTACACTACGTTAGTCTGCTGCCACCTAGAGGCTGCTTTGTAAAATGTGACATTATATTATAAAAGTCTACAAGAACTTTATAAGGTTCTTTTAAAGCATTACTTACAATAAGACAGTGATTTGAAGCAATAATTACAATGCATGAAAATATCTCTATAAAATTGTTTTTTAATATGATTTCCATTATGCAAATGGATGGTTATGAATGGTTACACACACACAAACACACAAATCCTCCCTGTGCATAAAAAAAGTTGAGTAGAAATACATCAAAATGTTAACTAAAATTACTTTCAGGTCAGAGGATTGTGACTATTTCACATATACGAGTATATATGTGTGTGTACATGTGTGTACATACACATATATACACATTTATATACACACATTCTTACAGGCATTGGGGATAATATGCATGTAAGATACTAACAGCTACTAACAAAGTGGCAAATATTTTTGAAAAGACAAAAGATTATTCTTTATAAATTACACATACTTTTTCCCCAGATGATCAAAGGGCTTAAAATTAACTCTAAAACTAAAGTTTACTTTAAACATCTTAGCAACTATTGCTAAGAAACATTTCTCTTTGTTTTGGAAAGCTTACCTCAGAATCTACAAAATGCCTTTGGTAGTAATAAAAGCCTCTTCGACAAAGGTTACAGTGGTTTAGAGCTGTTTTTAAAAAATGTCTTCTATAAACTTGATGCCAAGTATCCTTAATCTAAAATGAAAAACCAAAAACCAAAGAGTTACTGTACACTCCTCATATTGATCAACCACACTCTAAGAAGTTATACACAAAATTCATAAAAAAGCTACTCAAAAGCAACAGAATGTTGTTATTCAAACCTTTTTTACCCACTTACATATTTTTCCAAGACAAAGATTAGACTTATTACTACACTGACCCTTTACCAGGGTAATTTGTTTTCAAGAAATGCTGTTAATATAATTAAACAGTCATCTTGTAGAGCAGATAGGGTGGGCATTATCTCCTTCGAGTTCAAGGTGAGGAAACTATGGTAAAAAAAAGGTTGAAGGCCTTGTGTAGAGACAGAGTTAGGACTAGAAAGCAAGCCTCTAAACATGTCCATCAATCCAACAATTTTTCCTTTCTTAAATTTCACTGCTGCCACAACAATATGACCCCTATCACTTTGTTACTATATAGTCTGAGTGTTCAATGTTCTTTTATATCCATTGTCTTTTTTTGAGCATAACAACAAGGATAAGCAGAAGAAACATAATCAACACCATTTGAGAGACGAGAAAAGTAGAGCCAGGAAAATTATATCAATTACTAAAGGCAATATTACTAGCTAAAGTAATGGAACTATACTGGAATTCACATCCAACGTTCTTCTCATAATACTTTGCTGCTTATTTTATAGCTTTGTAAAGTGCATTGAATAAAGTGCCCCTTTAAAAAAACTGAGACTTTCTTGTTCATAAACAGTAATTAAAATTACAGTCAATTCATATTCTAAGACACGGGCAAGATTTAAAAAAAAATAACCTAACATCATTTATCTCACTTTTAAGAGAAAATTCCTCCTTTTGTATCAACCAAAGTGCCAACATAAAAGCCATATAAAGTTTAAAAGTACCAAACTGAATACAGTTTACTATTAATGAGAGCTAGGACCAATGTGGATAAATTAAATCTATATTCAACTAAAAAATCTCACGTAACCATTAGTTTTAATCGCATTTCCAATTTATAAATAATGCTTGGAGATATAGCAGCTTTAACTGCTTTAAGTATTACCAGTTTTGTTTCCTTGTTCTGACCTCTGGTGGAATTTAAAATAAGTATACTCATTCCTTATGTACAGAAACAAAGATAGCAGATAATCTTTAGAAAAATTTATGTGTGGCTTTGAAAATTTTTACATGATTGCTTTCCCCACTATATTTGTTTTTTTAACATTGGGTTTCACTTAAGCTAATGTTAAAAGAAGTTTTCAAGTCCCTTAAATCTTTACTAAGCAAAAGAGAATACAGACCCAGAATTTTTTGGTTTTCAAATTTGTCCCAAATAAGCAAAACGTGGACTATTTTTATCTTCACACGTATTATAAATGAGGAAAATTAGATAGAACCAAAGGTCTTATTCAATTTAATAAAACTTAACATTTTAATTTTTTCTGAGTCCACTCATATCTGAGTTACATTTGACTGTAAAACATATCTGTATATGTGTATATGATCATATTTAAACAGAAATTCTATTTTGCAGTCTGAAACACTGGGATGTAGTACCAAGGTCTAGGTGGGTTTCATCCCTTCTGCAAGAACTAACTGCTGAACTTGCCCAAGTAAACTTCTCCACTTACAAAGTAAAGCATTACCCTTAAAAAAGTAATACTGAGAATAAAATTTCTACTCTTCACACAATCCAAATGACTAAGTTTTCATTGTCAGCAAATGTACACATGGTCAATGTCAAACTAAGTACCTTAAATATCTAAGTAAGACGTGTAGTAACATTTTACTACAAGAGACAAAGATTAAGGAAGCAGATTCAGGATTTTCAGCAATATTTATTACCAAGCTTGGATCTACTTCTACTCCTCGGGATTCAAGGTTCTTCCGGACTGTGGTTATTTCATCACTTGCAAGATAAGCTGGGTGCTCCTCATTACATTTTAACATCTTCTCCAATTCATTCTTGGTTTCATTGTGAACACACTTTAAAATGTTTAAAAGAGGACTATGTTTAGATGGTTCATAATTTGCTGCTTGTAAAAACAGAGTCTCAATTTTAATAAATATATTACTGTTGCATAATAGGTAACACAAGCTTAACACAACAAACAAGAAAGAATACAATGCGCTGGCTTCTGAACATGATTAACTGGCCTATGAATGCAGAACAGCCTGTCTTATAAGAGGGAAAAAAACCACAAGAATTAGCCCCATTTGTTCCTTTTCTGTTTTGCTGAAATGTTTCACTGTTGAAGGCACAGCACAAGGAATCTTTCTATTTACTTTCTTTCTTGACCTTTGGGTATAATTTGAGTCTAGGAAAATGTACCCTGAATACATGGGAAGAAATTATCTTCTATAACTGACTCATATCTAAGAATTAGATTACTGTAAAAACTTGCACCTGTTGACATTTTCTTTTCAATTTTTTAAAAAGGCTTTTATTAAAAGTTGTATTTCAGAATACTACTGTAAGATATCTGTAATTCTTAAATTCACTTCCAGTCTCTTTTCTGTAATTGTTCACTAGCTCATCACCAAAAGAGGATAACACATAAACTAGTTACAAGTGTGATAACACGATTCTTTTACTGTGTCAAATGAAGTTTACTTGGTCATTGTTCAATCCTTCATTCAATATAGTATGATAAAAGAAACTAACTTCAAATTAATTTACTACTCTAAAGAAGTTACTAGAATAGCACCTTGCCCCAAACTGTACAGAATTTGAGTATTTATATAAGAATAACACTTAAATGCAAATACAATTAATATTAATAAAATTAATATTCTCTGAAAATAAGCCACTTAAGAAGAAATAGTATTTAACAAAGGGAAAGCTCACTGTTTGCTTCAACACTGGCCATTCAGTCTGAGGCAGAAAGAAAATTTCTGGTAATGGTGTGCCCAGAGTTTCACTCCCACCTTTCCAACCATTACCACTCCACTGTCACCACCACACCTGGCCTTCAAAAAGAGAACTACTCTCCCATCTATCCTGATTGCGATCTCCATTAGGACAGCTCTAACAAGGTGAGAATATTTCAAAGGGAGGAACTTTCCTAGAAAACTGAGGAATAAGAAACACAAAAGCATAAAATAGTTTTCAGAGCATGGATTTCTCATCTTTCTTTTCCTGATAAATCCTGCCATTCGATAGGATAAAATGAATTATTACACAGCTACCTAGACTTGCAATGTGAGAGCTGGAGATACTCTCAACCTCTTCTAGAATCTATTTCTCACTGTAACTTTCAGTTATAAGGTTTAGAACAGTGCTTTGCAACTAGGAGTGGGAGGGATAGAAAGGTTACAGAAGGAGAACTTGACTCAGTGAGTCTGACATGGGGTCATCCTTTGAAGGAAAAAATAAAATAACATATATAAACACCTCCCAAGGTGATTCTGACATCCCCTCCCTCTATATTCCAACTTATGGATTCTGTTCTACAGTCAGCCTGGGTCATACACAAGCTGCCCTGAAATCCTGGGGGAGAAGGTTCATCTCTGAAAGGCTTCCAAATTTCTCTTCTAAACTTACAGACCCTTAAAATGAATTACTTTGCTTCTCGTGAAGGGATTCCCTATGAGTTTAAGCTCCTCAGAAAAATAACTTAAAACTAGGAATCATTTCTTTCCGATTGTGTTTGGCCAAAGCATATTTACCACTCATTGCTGAGGCAAGTTCTGCCATCATTGATTGTTCTAGAGGCTTTAGGCCTAATTTCACTAAGCCTTGAAGGCCAGGAACCATTTTTCTTCGAGTTTATCTGCCTCACACCAGTTATTTCTAATCAATGCATTTTCCAGTATCAAAGTCAGAAACCTTTGATGAATCCCTTAGAAATTCTTTTCTAACAGAACTGTTTCTCTCAGCCCATCTGTAGAACAGAGATAACTGATATACCCTGAACACAAGCATGATCAAATCACTACCTCTGTCTAGTCCTCAGATTCTCTTCAGTCTCTTAATGACTCATTTCACACAAAAATCACAACAAAAAAGAGAAAAGGAAGAAATGTCCTATTTTGAGACAAGGGGAGACTCATATCTGACAGAGAACATATGAAACAAGAAATGTGGGAAACTAGGAGAAAATAGGGTATTAATTATATAATCACTCTGTATTTAAAATGAAAACAAAAATATAAATAAAGAATTAGGGATATGTCATTTTTTATTCTCTTTATCGTTTGTCAAATCTTCCATTTCTTGGTCTCCTTTCTCTAATTAAAAATTCACAGAATAAAGAAAGCAAGAAAAGAAAGTGGATTGGATGCTACCTGTTTATTCTCATTTCATTCATTTACATATTTAGAGTCTACATTCTATAAATAGTATATTTCATTTAAGGAATGAGCAAGAATCTAACAGTGTGTATAAGACTAAGTGCTAGATAGGAAAAGAAGCCATAAAAATAAGACAAGAATAAAATGGTGGAGATAAAAAATACAAAAGAATAAGATAATGTGAATAGACTACCAATAGTAAATATAACAGATAACATAATGAAATAAGGCAAAAATAAATCATTATATCATTTCCCCCCAATCACATTCACTGTGCATCCCCCTGAAATTATCATTTCTTTCTGTTCATTAACTTTAATTTTTTTTTATGTCAAATAAGGAATTGAACAAAGTAATCAACTACAAAAGGGGCATGTTTCATCTCTCCTGTCTTCTAATAATATAGCTACTTCACTTAAAAAAAAAAAAAACTTTCTTATATACTTTATTATTTGTTCTAGAGATTCACTATATTTTAGAAGGCTGATATAAAACAAATGAAATTCTAAAGATTGGTTTAGAGCCATGAAACGGTTATAATTTATCGCTTGAATTAAAATGAACAAAATCATATCATCATGAGACCAGATATTTATTTATTTTTTACCTGTTCTTGGGTCCGATTCTTCCAGTATAACCACCTCTTTTTCCAATCTGGACCTACCATGTTTTCAATTGCATTTTCAGCTAGAAAAAAAATTTTTAAATTAATTTATCAAGAATTTTTATCATTTACCAAGTACATAAGTCATAATAATGGTCTTGCTTGCTTTTTTTTTTTGAGTTGGAGTCTCACTCTGTCGCCCAGACTGGAGTGGCATGCTCCCAGTCACTGCAGCCTTGACCTGCTGGGCTCTGGCGACCCTTCTGTCTCAGCCTTCCAAGTAGCCAGAACTACAGGTGTGCGCTACCACACCCGGCTAATTTTTAAAAATTTATTGTAGAGACAAGGTCTTGCCAAGTTGCTGGGTGGGTCTTGAACCCACGGGCTCAGGCAATCCACTCGCCTCGGCCTCCCAAAGTGCTGGGATTACAGGCTGAGCCACCAAGCCTGGCTGGTCTTGCTTTCTTAACTACTTCAAAGTGCTATATCAATATGAAGTCAGTTGAAATAAAGAAAAAAGTACATAACTGATATGATACATATATAAAGAAATAATTTATATGTGCTTACGATCTATGAAAAGTACAATTGCTTGTAAAATTCCTATATGTACAGCAGCAAACACACTAAAATATTCTGGATTATATCTTTTTAGAATGAGTATATATAAGCATCATGTGCCCAGTGATTTATTCTTTTTAGTAATTACAAAGCAGTTGACTAAAAAAAATCCCACAAATAACATTCAACTGTAGTATCAGTGACAAATACTCTGAAATGTTAATTATACTTTTATAAGTGTTCACTATAGTTGGATGGCTCCTTCACACTGCAAATACTCAGAACTCAATAATCCATGTTTGTACTTACTATCCTTAAGACGAGCCTGAAGAGCTTCTTCCATAAAATAAATGGCTGCATCCCACTGCTGTTTATCAGATATGGACCGGTCTTCTAAAGCATTGTGTTGAATAACCCTCTGAAATAAAAAGAAAAAAGCTCACTTGTTTTATACCTCATCATTTTGGTAATTTTACTCAAATTGACAGTTTAATAAATGTCCAAAAAGGACAATATATCAAAAACAGCATAAAAGCTATTCCTCCCGTAACAATGCAGGAGCTCCTTTTATTTGCCTGCTTATTTGTCAGCTATCTACTTTAAAAACAAACAGTAAACATTCTCTCTTGGCACAAATTAAACAAGCTACCACCTGGGAGGAGATAATATTACACATGGTTGCCAGGCCCTTTGGGAGGCAGAGGTGGGAGAATGAGCCCAGGAGTTCAAGATTAGCTTCATCTCTACAAAAAATAAAAAAATTTGCCAGGCATGGTGGCATGGGCCTGTAGTCCCAGCTACTCAGGAAGCTGAGGAGGAAGGATTGCCCGAGCCTAGGAGGTTGAGGCTGTGGTGAGCTGTGATCCTGTCACTGCACTCCAGTCTGGGTGATAGAGTGAGACCTGGACTCAAAAAAGAATTACACGTGAAACTACATGGAATACGACACTCAGAACCCTAAACTTCAGTGGTTAATAATTCAGATAATCTCTGCTACTCCTTTTCGCTATATGACCTATAGGTTTGCCTTTTCAAGAAACAGGAGAAAAAAATTAATAACCATTATCTCACTGTTAACAGCAATGAAAAAATAGGATAGATGCTTACAAGTCTAGACAATCATAAAATTACTTTTTTACAATTGAAATTTGGAAGCCGGGCTCCGTGGCTCAGCCTGTAATCCCGCGCCTTTGGGAGGCTGAGGTGAGTGGATTGCCTGAGTCTGCGGGTTCGAGACCCGCCTGGGCAAGCGAGACCTCATCTCTACAATAAATCAAAAAATTAGCCGGGCGTGGTAGCGCACGCCTGTAGTTCCAGCTACTTGGAAGGCTGAGGCGGAAGGATCTCCGGAGCCCAGCAGGTCGAGGCTGCGGTGGCTGGGAGCAGCCACTGCACTCCAGTCTGGGTGACAGAGTGAGACTCCAACTCAAAAAAAAAAAAAAAAAAACCAATTGAAATTTGGTCTCCAAATTTTATAATTTTTGAGTGAATGAATAAAAATGGAAACATTCTCTCAGAAAACCAGTCTTAACAGGGCACCTTATAAATATGGTTTTCAAACATAAAGACAAATATTTCTTCAAAGCATAATTATAATTACAACCTGTCCATAGTGAGACATGCATTTTTCTAGGAAACTGCTCAATCCTGTCATTCGAAAGTTCCTCTAGTAACTCTCTGAGCAGAACAAGTACTTATTAGATTTGATTATAGTGGTGAGAACATTCTACATAGTTATCAGGTGGTGGAGGTCAGAAGTCCAGCTTTGCAGTTCGACAAAGCCGGGCTTGAACCTCAGCCCTGCCCACGACAATATAGGATAGTCTAGAATGAAATCCAATAATGCTTGCAAAATACTTAGCAGAGTTCCTAACATATAACAAGCATTCAATATATGGTTTTAGGAGTCTAACATTTTATGATACAAGTCTACTAGGAACAAATGCATTTAGTTCCTTTTATCACCACAGAGGGTAAAATTAGAAGCAGCTCTCTATAGATTGGCCCATGAAATGGCTAATGAATCACAATTTTAGGACATTTATCAGAGCCTGTTTACTGCAAAGTTTGATTTTTTATGAAATGATAGCCAAGAAACAAATAGTAATTAGTGATTACGAAAGGGTAGAGAAATGTGTTAAAGGGCAGATTATAGATCAAAAATCTATTTCTTTACATTATCTTAAATTCAGAATGTAATTTAAATAGTCATACAAAAGTAATCTCCCAAGAAAGAGTATCAATTTGAGAAATTATATAAAAATATGAGGAGGATCCCAGCACAGTGGCTCATGCCTGTTGGCCTGTGAACCCAGTACTTTGGAAGGCCAAGGCATTAGGATTGCTTGAGCCCAGGAGTTTGAGATCAGCCTAGGCAACATAGCAAGACCTCATCTCCACAAAAAATTAAAAAATTAGCTGGGTGTGGTGGTACGCCTATAGTCTCAGCTACTCAGGAGGCTGAGATGGAAGGATTGCCTGAGTCTAGGAGGTTGAGGCTGCGGTGAGCCATGATCGTGCCACTGCACTCCAACCTGGGCAGCAGAGTAAGACCTCGACTCAAAAAAAAAAAAGAGGCTGATACTCTAATATATAAACAACAAACAACATACCAAGCTGTCCTCCGCAAAGTCATTCCACTTGTGGCGCTTAATACTTTCTTCCTTAACAGCTTCTTTAAGTTTATCAAATATGTCATCATGCTCTTTCCCTTTGGGTTCTGTCATGAAGCGGGAAAATTCTTCTTGTAGGGTCTCCCAAGCAACCTAGAATTATTTAAGAGAGAAAAGCTGTACTTAAACTACGTACTTTTATTTCATATGTACCATGAAAAATAACACATGAATTCATGTTAAACAGATGTGATGAATCAGCTTATCAGAAAATAAATTAACAAAAAGGCAAATACAAACTATGGTCTAGAGGTCTCATAGTGGTCTCTCTCTGGTGGGTCAGATTTGGCCTTCTAACATGTTTTGTTAAACATGCACAGTGTGTGACACATTTTAAAAATTAGCTGCCAATAGTCAAAAATTCAGAGACTTTATATAAAAACTTGTGTTTCCAGCTTCTCTTGAACTATCTGGGAACAACATTCCTATATTCCAACATGACACCACCTACTGGAGCTGACCAGGGCTGCCTCCTTCAGATAAGGTAAGCATTCTGAGTCTGCCACCAGATTTACTACACCTGCTTCTTCCATACTGTAAAAAGTCTAAAATTTCCCAGTGATTCAATCATCTCCACATCTTTGTCTTTAAGCAAAAGCATGAAGCAATGCATCAATACTTTCAATCATAGCTGAAAAGAATACAGCTTTGTACTCCTAATTAACTCCTCCTAATTATCTGAATGGTAAAAGGAAGAGCAGTGTCAAAAATAACTAAGAATTCAATCTACTTATAATTAAGTGGGCTTTTTTTATTTTTTATTTTTTATTTTTTGAGTTGGAGTCTCACTCTGTCACCCAGACTGGAGTGCAGTGGATGCTCCCGGCCACCGCAGCTTCGACCTGCTGGGCTCCGGCGATCCTTCCGCCTCAGCCTTCCAAGTAGCTGGAATTACAGGCACGCGTTACCACGCCCGGCTAATTTTTTTATTTATTGTAGAGATGAGGTCTTGCTTGCCCAGGCGGGTCTCGAACCCGCGGGCTCAGGCAATCCACTCACCTCAGCCTCCCAAAGGCGTGGGATTACAGGCTGAGCCACCGAGTCTGGCTTAAGTGGGCTTTTTTAATGTTGGATGTTATATTACACCTATCCTCATTTTAAACATAAAAAAATTACGGCATAAAGAATACAGAATGAGTGGCGGGTGAGTATTAGGATCCATGCTTCCTGACCTTCGCCAGATCAACATCATTTCCACTACACCTAAAGTTGAAAGCAGACAGTAATAGGAGACAGAATTATTGCCATTTTAATAACCAATTCTACTGCCTGAACCTTAGGATATGAAAATATCCTGTCATGGGTCTGGGCCCCCAAAATGCTAGTGCCAGTAATGAAGACAGCTAGCGCAGTAGTGTGGCAGCTCTCTAATCACTTTAGGGGTAAATGTGTTGAGAACTGGCCAGGGCTCAGCAATGGGCAATTTAGGAAGAGAGGCTTGAGGAAACTGAGAACAGAGATAGAGAAGCTAAGAATGGAACAAGATAGGAAGGGGGTGAAATCAAAACTGGACAATTAGAAACTGACATTATCGCTGATAGGCATGAAAAACAAAATCACTTTTAACATTGACTTTGACTTTGTGAGCAACCTCAAATAGCAGCACAGGACACACTGACTCTTGGCTAGAATAACCACTCTTCATAGAGTAATGTGCATGACAGATCAACTCAGGCAATGATAATCATAATAACAGCAGCTGCATTTCCTGAGCAGTTATTATAGGTTAGGCATTGTCGACGTACTTTAAACATTAACTTATTTAATCCTCGTAACGACGACAGGCAACATTACTGTCCCTGTTTTATAGATGACAAAACAGAAAGGCTAAGTCACTAGTCTGAGGATCACACAGCTGTTAAATGATAGAGCCAATATATAAGGGTAACAGAAATAGATTCTTTAAGGTAGTTTTTTATAATTCCTAGTCTAGTCTCATCTTCTGTCAGGATCCTAACTAAGGAAATAATTATTTAAGTATAACTGAGCCCTGAAGAAAATCAATAAAGGAAACGTTTAATCTATTAAACATTTTCCTTACAGGATCTCTATCCACAGAAAAAGTTCAAAATGTTTCATATTCAAGTAAATTTTGATGGTTTTGTAAATGTTATCTTTGGAAGAACCAATAGTCTCAGGCCAACACCACACCAATTAGTAAATGTTTAAAACAGTAACTGGTAGCAGCATTACGGTTAGTCCCAATGTAGAAAACATAGAGAAACAAAGAATAAATGAAGCATAAGGACCAAAAGGAAAGATAGTGGCTGTGATGGGAATAAAACCTAAATTCACAGCTCCTTCTCCCTTCATATGATGCTTCTTACCCATTTAATTAAATTATATCCTAACCTCTACTGCTTTATTAGGAAGCTGTTTATCAGTCCACTGTTTAAGCTTGATATCCACTGTAGTATTAAAAGTTCCTGAATTCATTGTCTGTGCAGCTGGAAGATAGATGTTTTCAATCACATGAGTTGATACTCTTTCCCACAAGGAATGTTGAAGGATTTCTTCCCTGAAATAAAAAAAGTATCAAGAACACCAAACCTAAATATTAAGCTTTTAAAAACAGCTTGAATGAAGTACCGTTAACTTAAACTGAACATATTAAGTTTTGAGATTTGTAAACACATGCGAATTATAGCAATCAAGATAATGGACATATCCATCATCTCTAAAGTTATAATCACTGAACCTGCTTTCCATCACTATGATTAGTATGAATTTTCTCGAGTTTTATATAAATGCAGTCATACAACATATACTCTTCTATTGTCTGTTTTCTTCCACTCAGCATAATTATTTTGAGATTCATGTTGTTGTATTAGTATTTGATTTCTTTTATTGCTGTGCAGTATTCCATTGCATGAATTTGTTAATCCATTCATGTGTTGATGAACTCAGGCTGTTTCCAGTTTTTGGCTGTTACAAATAAAGCTATGAGCACTCATGTACATATACTTTCATTTCTCTTGGGTAAATATTTCAGAGTGAAATGTCTGGATCATATAATAATCATATGTTTAGTTTTTTAAGAGATTACCAAACTGTTTTACAAAGTGGATGCAACATTTTACACTTCCACAAGCAGAGAATAAGAGTTCGAGATTTCCTACATCCTTGTCAACACTTGGCATAGTCTGTCATTTTTATTTTCAGTCATTTTAGTAGGTTTATAGCTGTACCTCATTGTGGTTTTAGTTTGTATTTCTCTAATGACTAGTGATTCCGAGCAACTTTTCATGTACTTATTTGCCTAGTATTAACACATATTATATGTATATTGTGGAGTCCAAGACTGAAAACTTCTTTGTACAGATATTACAATTTATCATAACACAGAATAAATATGTTGTGAAATATTGTGAAATGAAATTTGTTAATACTTTATGACTAAGGTAATGGTATAAAAGATGCATAATCACACTGAAAATTCTGCCTTAAAACAACAAAGATCAGTAAATAAGAAAGTCAACTATTTTAATTAAGCAAAAAATTGAAATCTCAATAAAACATTTATTTGGGTTCCCCCAAACTAATTTCTATTGTAATAGAATAATACAACATTATAAAAAAAACATTGTTCATCACTTGGTAGGTTTTCAGAGTAACCTCTTAACTCTTTAGGATATAGCTGCAAAGCTCAGGTTAGCAAAATTATGTCTGCTGTCTGAAAGCCACGATGAACTCTCTTTGGTAAGGAGAGTCAACATCCTCTTCCCTCCAAGACTTACTAAACAGTCTGTGTAAAATTAAGTCTACTGAATCAATGGACTTAGCTGTTGGCTTTTCCTTACTTATTTACAATCTGCTCTTCAGTTACAACCAGAAAAGAAAATAAAGAGTATAAGGAGAGGATACACTACTGAGGCCCAGAAGGACAAAGACGATTCAGTCACTGAGTTTATGACAGAGAGTGGGAGAATTTAAGGAGCACATCCAGTCACTAAAATCCCATGAATTCTATCTTCTAGGTAACCTCTCAAATACCACAAAAATGTCTGGTCTTCTTTACCGTACCACCACTACCCAAGCTCACACCACCACCACTGCTTGCCTAAATTACCACAACAACCTCCTTGCTTACAGTTGTTTCCACTTGTATTTCATTTTCTACACTACAGAGATGGTTCTAAAATGTAAATCTGACTCAATTCTCTTCAATGACCCCCGTTGCTCACAAGATAAAATTTAAGCTTCTGCACATGGCTTATAAACCTTGATAATATGGTTTACATCTATTGCTTCATCTCCTGCCCCTTGCCTCCATGTATGTTAAGGCCATAGGACACAGTACCTGTGCCACCCTTCTTATTCTCACCTCCTGGTCTTTACAACATTCCTGCCCCTGCCTTTACCTAACACTTATTCACCCTTTAAATCTCAGATGATGATACTGCAAATCTTCGATTTCCCAAATCTGAGTTAGGGAACTCAACTGTACTTTCTCACTTTCCTTTTGTTATTTTAAGCTAAATAAAAAACCAAATACTTTTCTCCAAATATTGCATGTGTATCATTTTTTTAACAAAATTATTTCTATAAAACCAGCTATCCTTCTAGAAAATGTATATCTATATTGACTACTTGAAAACAGAAGAGGGTTCACCACTGAGGAAGAAAGTGCACTGAGATGGAGAAACTAGTGACACTGAATTCAAACTTATGGATCAGACACTACTGTATAGGCTTAATTTTGATAACCTTTAAGTGAGAAAACAGAAGACAGAAAATATTAACCATAAATAGCAGTAAGGATGGTTCTGTTCCAAGAATGATACATTCTTAAAAATATCACAGGTTTCACGAGAAAGATAATTTATCCACAAGGAATTTGTTAACTAAAATACAACTGCAAAAATTTCAAGGATGCCAAGCACAGTGGTTCACACCTGTTATCCTAGTACTTTGGGAGGCCAAAGTGGGAGGATCATTGAACACAGGAGTTCTAGACTGGCCTAAGTAATATCATGAGACTTTTTTTTTTTTTCTTTAAAAAAAAAATTAAAAAATTGGCTGGGCCTCGTGATGCGCACCTGTAGTCCTAGCTACTCAGGTGGCTGAGGTGGGAAGATTGCTTGAGCCCAGGAGTTCAAGGCTGCTATAAGCCATGATTGCACCACTGCACTCCAGTCTGGGTAACAGAGTGAAACCTCAACTCAAAAAAAAAAAAAAAAATTAGAGACTATTTATACACAGCTTGCTCTAGATACATAAAGTCTATTTGGTTACAGTGTCCCATTCCAACAAATTTAAAACTCCCAAACTTATATAAAACATGAACTAAAGAAGATGGTAGTTTGCCTTAAAAAAGATTTGCATGAAAATATTTCAAAAGAATGTATTTTACTTGCTATTTTTAAAAATCTGAAATAGCATTCAATGTAAAAATGTGATTTGTACACAATACGTTAAGTATATGTTACAGAAAGCACTAACTGTGCTTACTCAGAAACGAGAACCGAAAACATGTACTAAATTTCCCTTTATAAACACATTTTTCCTAGTTTCTATAATTAATCCAACAAGAGCAACCAGTTCTGACAGATCTTCACAATTTGATGAAGCTTTTGCCTAAATGATTTTATAGAAATCATGATTATGTATTTATTAAGCATAAGATTAAAAAAGGCAAAGAAGAATCAAGATTTTAAAAGAACATGGAGAAAGCTATCTTCTAAAAATTCAACTGGTTAGACTATAGTAGTAGAGAGATATAGCAAAAAAACATACTTTTATGTGTTTGCCTATGAGCCAAGACAACAATAAGTCACTGCTTTATTGATTTAAGTTTTAATATTTTATTATAACTCATATAGTAAAGTCTTTAAGAAAAGGGATTAATATCAAAGTCAAATACTTACCAGTGTTTTGGTGTAACCTGGCTCAGACTGATAACTTCATCAAGGATTTCATTCTTAGCTTTTTCAAATAGTTCATTCTAGGCAATACAGATACAAGTAAGTAAGATAGTAAATTTTCCCTATTATGATTTTCTGAGATAACCAAAAGGAGCCCCGTGACAGGCTAGTAAGCTGAGTTTAGGTTTGAATGCTTCTGACTAGCAAAAATACTCTTCAATTCTAGTCTATTTTTTAGGAATGCCACTATCCAGATAAGGAAAAAAAACTGACATAAATGTCTACCTTATTTCTCAATTCTGAATGCAGTTTTTCATACATTTGTTCATGTAAGATTTTTACATAACAAATGTTATATGAAAACACCAATACATATTCATTTAGTGTATCAGAAATAGTAAACTAATGCTGTGTTTTACAACTAATGGGCATTTTAGAATCAAGGAAAAATAGTATTTAGTTCCCACTAAATTAGAATATACTTTTCCAAGGTAAATGCTTAAAAGGTAAAAAGTTGATGTATAACTAAAAACATTTCAATCACATAAATACATACTCTGTAAGACTTTTAAAGCATATTCTTCACCTTTTCTATTTTTTTTTTTTTTTTTGAGTTGGAGTCTCACTCTGTCACCCAGACCTGCTGGGCTCTGGCAATCCTTCCGCCTCAGCCTTCCAAGTAGCTGGAACTACAGGCGTGCGCTACCACGCCCGGCTAAATTTTTGATTACTGTAGAGATAAGGTCTCGCCAAGTTGCCCAGGCGGATCTCGAACCCGCGGGCTCAGGCAATCCACTCACCTCAGCCTCCCAAGGTGTCTTTACCTTTTCAAAATTTAAACATATGTTTTGATACCTTATGATCCCTAATTATAATAATCTAAATTATGGTATAAGGGATAACAGGTCCTAGGGATATATTCTCACAGCAATTAAATAGTTATGGTCAAATCAAAGCAATTCAGCTTACCAGATTTCTCTCATCAACATAAATTTTGTTAGAACACAGAATTAAATAAAGATATATACAAAATACATGTATACCTAAATCTTACCCGGTCAAGTTCCCGTAGGCGAGGATAGTTATTCTTCCACTCAGTTTCAAGGTTAAAACGTGTTGCTGAGGGAGAAGGAAAATGTTCAAGTTTGATGATTCTCTTTTCAGATGTAGTGGTTAAAGGTTTTCTTGCTTACCTTCTGTATTACCTGAATTTCTGAGAGTGTACCTGTGGTGTCTTAATACCCTAGGCTTGCATCATCTCAGAATTTTATTATTGCAATAGCTTTCTAAATTATTCTCCTTGATTCTAACTCTTTCATTTTCAATCCACAAATACACAGCTGAAGTAGTTTAGTACAGAAAAGATGCTGAGAGTGGATTCTGTAGCTGTACCACCAAGATCCAATTCTGAATCTATTATTCATGCTGTGTGACACTGAGTAAATTATTTGAGTAGGTTACTCTGTCCTTTTTTCTCTTCTTTAAAATGAAAAGAAAAATAATAAAAATAATACTTACAAGGTTGCAGAAATGGGATAAATAGGTAGGATTTCCATAGAGAAAAGGAAAGGACAGTATATTCTCACCAGATGAAACTAGGAAAGCAAAGACACTGAGCAAGGAAGTGTGGAATTCAGGAAACAGTACAATGTAAATAAAGCACAGACTGCTCTGCTTTCCAACACATTTCCTTTCTTCTCCCTAAACAGGGGAATCCAAATTCTCTACAGTTTACTAAGTTTTCTCCCAAGAACTAGCAATTTCCTCTGAAAGGTAAAATCTTGTTCTTGTACAACTTAAGATTTGTAGACTTCTATTTTCCAGATGTTGTCCTGCCATAAATAAACTACCAACCAATTGTTAAAGAAAGGGAATACAAAATCTTATGAATGGTAAAGTTTGCCAGCTAGTAAAATGCCTACATTTGTTTGCTTATTTTAGAAATCCAACTTACCTTTGAAACTATCAGCCTGTTGTTCAACTGATTCTCGTACCATTTTCCAAAAGCAGTCTGATACAGCAAGGCTTAAATTTCTTGTTGTCACTTGGTGTGCCTTTAGCATGCTTGTCCTAAAAAAAAAAGAGTTAAAGTATAATTAAAATGATAAAATGGACAACAATACTATCACCAAGTCTGATGATACTATAACATAATGAGAATAGTCACTCACACCTTTTATAAAAGTGTTGTCAAAAAAACTTTCTGTGATGAAGAGAATGTTCTATATCTGAGCTCTTCAGTATGGTAGCTACTAGCCACATGGGGTTATTGAGCCCGTGAAATGTGTGGCTAGTGTGACTGAGAAACTGAATTATTAATTTTATTGAATTTTAACTAAATTCAGTAACTAAACAGGACTAGTGATTAACCTACTAGACAGCACAGTTCTATATGGTTGTAAGTTCCCTCCCAATAGATAACATGCAAGACTATGGTTTGCAAAAATTATCTTGATTTACTAAACTAATCTAGAGACAAACACTTTCCTGTTTCTAGAAACTCTTCACATAAAAAAGTTTTAGTATACCGTAATCCAACTGACCTTTAGCTCTTCCTTTTTGCTTATCTTATTTTCTATAATATCTACTTAGGATACCCGTTGAATCTCCCACTCTAACTTTCCCTAATACCGTAAGAAAAATGTATATACACATTTAAAAGTGAAAGTGCTAATTAAGAAAAAAATCACTTTAAAGGTAAAATGACATAGAGGCATCTATGCTGTCTTTTGGTGCTCACATCCAAAGGAGCAGTTTACTATGCCAGCATCTACTATGTATGTGATAAACTCCCAATTCTGTTAAAGAGTAGCTTAAGGACTTGCTTATTAGATACTAGATATTAGATTACTACCTGGGGAAAATTCTAGAAATTCCATGTTAAAAGAACAGCTATAAAACACTAACTTTTAAATGAAAACATTTCAATTTAAGCTACTCTCACTGTAAAATGTTTTAACAAGATACCTACTTTAGGAGTTTTGAATTTTGAAAAAATTCTTCTTCATATTCTCTTATAGCTTCAATGCTTTCAGAGCTATTTCCTGGGGAAAGAAGATGGTCAAATTTTCACCAAAAAATTAATCTTTATTATTTGAAAACATCAAACACTAAAAATGAGCTATAATAATGTTAAAATAAGCTATATAACTGCTTACCTTTTCCTGTTACAACAGCAAAATAACCTAAGGCTTTCATTGGGAAGAGTTTTCCTTCAATTATCTGCTGAATCTATTTTTAAAAGTGGAAAAAACAAATGTGAGATGTAGCTTATATAATTTTTAAAATTCAAAAGAAAGCATAATAATTTAATGATGCTATATATATGCTTAAATATATAAATCTGTACAAAAGGATTTAAAATGTATTTAACTTGCTATATGAAGAAAAAATAGACATTTAATTTTACTATACTGAAAATCTTCTAAAAATATGTATCAAAATTAAAACTTGAAATGATGTTTAGTGCTTTGGAGTCAGATAGACCTTAGTTTAAATTCCTGCTCTGCCACTTGTAGCTATGTGGCCTAATGTAAGCTACTTAACTTTTTTAAAAAGGTGTTGAAAGAGAAGATTATAATGAGATAATGATACTTAGCACAGTGCCAGACATGTAGAAGCACAAAATAAATGGTAGCTATTATTATTTCCCCATATTTCTTTAAATATCTAAATTCTAATCAAGTTGGATCTTTTATTCCTCCTCTGTGCCCTTCTTTCAAAAAAAATTTGGTTCCAAATATATAAGAATTGGTTTTCAACTCTTTTACGGTAAAAAACCCTTTTCTAAATGTGATAACAACCAGACTCTATACTCCCTAAAAATGTGTATTTGTACAGACATCTATCATTCACACACATGGTAGAAAAGTTTCTACCCTCTGAAGCCCATTCAGATTAATACTAGAATGGAATTCCTCCTTTCAGTCAAGTTACAATCCAAGCTAATGCTGAATCTTTGATATAAAAAGAACAAGCTTCAAATGCATTTCAAAAGAAATACAAACTCATTATCCAAACACAGAGTTGAAAGAAGTGAAAGGAATGCAGAGAGATGGGAAGGGGGCCACAGAAAAGTGCTTCTACCTCACTTCTCTCCTTTTGCACATAAGAACCATTATTGACATGGCAGGCCTTATCCTTAAAAATAAGACAGAGCATAGGTCATGGAGGCCATGCAGCAAAGAGTTAACACAACAGGGCTGAGACTGCTATCCTTAAAAAGACCTGCTTGCCTTTGGATGGCATATGGAAACTTAACTGCTAAACAATTCCTTACACTGAAGAAAATGTTCCCCTAAATAACAATGGCTCATTGTATAAGTAATGTGGTTATGCTCAATACTGCTTTCCTTTTAGAAGTCTGGAGTTTTGGTACGTGAGGATGCCCACAGAACCAGTCTCCAACTGAAACCTTAGGTGCACAGCCTCTAACAAGCAACTTGTTGTTGAAGGAGTTAAGTGAGACCTGTGTGACTCTACTGGGAGAGGACTTAACAAAAATTTGAGCCTAGTTTCCTTCAGACTTCATCACACCCACCTTTACTTTGTTATTCTATTTCTACTTTCATTGTAATAAATCTTAGGTGTAAGTATGACTACATGCTGTGTCCTGTGAATTCTTTTAAAGAATCACTGAACCCAGGACTGGTCTGTCTCTGACACAGAAGCATAGTCCCAGACAATGTAAGATGAAAGGAAAGAAATTCCAAGTAGTAGCGCTGGGAATGGGTACTTAAAGTCTGAAGTTGTTTTACGGGGGATAATGATACAGTAATAATGACAGATGACAACTTGCATGTATATAACACTTTTATGCTAAGCATTATTCCAACCATTTTATAAAATATATTTAACTGATCAAACTTTCACAACCAATGAGAAAGTTGGTTGAAAAGTACTATCTTCATTTCCACCAGAAGAGGTAGTCTAAAGCACTGAAAAATAATCTACCCAAGTTTATACAGCTAGCAAATGGAAGAGTCAGGATTTGAAACTAGGAAATCTGAATATAGATTCTGTACTCTTAACCACTACCTTATACCTTTATAATTAAGTAGAGAGTATGTCTTAAGTCAAGATTTGCACCTTAATAAGACTTACATACAATGTTACCTTGAAATAAAACTCTTTCCTTGTTAAGGGAGAAAGAGGAAAGGTATTACAGATTTCATAATTCTAAAAATACATTCCCTAGGAGACACTGAACACTATGTATAGAACTCACAGAATTTCAGAAATGAAAATGACCATATCTAGTCTTGTCAACTAGACTAATGGGTTACATTCTGCACTTACTGGATTTAGAAAAGTAACAAGGGTTGCCCAAGGACACAGAGCAGTTAATGATGGAGCATGAATAAGAATGCTGGGACATGACTTACAACTCAGTGCCTTTTCTACTCTAAAAATCTGCTATACAGTCTTTTCAATGAGTTAGGGAAGATAATGTTTATCTGCAATAATGGCATATGATAAGGCCCAAAAGAAATTCATACTATCACTAACTTATTAACATCATCTTTAAAAACAAAAAGAACCATAATAATGAAGTTAATGATTACTTGTCAGCATAAAAATTTACTTAAACTAGCATAAACAATATTAGCAGTTTCAGTATTTCTGAAGCAAATGATATATAACATTTTATTTATAAACTATCCCCAAAAGGCACTTAAGTAATTTGCCATAACTTTCTAAAACTTTTGTTTTTAATGAGAAACAACAAAAAAAATCCCACTATTACACTCTAATAAAGTATTCCATGAAGATTTTTTTCTTTTTAAATAAACAATCTCTATCCCAGCTGGAGCATGTACAAAGAATCACAATAAAGAATTTGCTCTCACCCTGCTTGGACTAGCCACATTTTTCTCTGCCAGGTCTACTTTGGTCAAGACAAATATGGTTCTTCTTCCATGGGGATCCATTTGACTAACCAAGTCAGTAACAATACTGCGCTCAGCATCCACAGATCCGTCTGAAGAAAATTGAAAAATGACACTGTGAATTTTAAAAATGTAAAGCAGATACTAAAATCTTAGTACAAGCTATACCCTTGTGCCTACCTCACAGCAAGAATGATTTTCTTAATACATTTACTTTATTTATGAAAAGAAGTTCTAACAATAAAAGTTTCAATGATGCCTACAGTGAAATTCATCAAGATAGTTCCAACTTCACTTCTATTTACTAACAAAATGAACAAATACCAAGTGGAGGGAAAAAATGCATTTACCTTGTATGTTTATATAGCATGCATTATTTAGAGAAAAACTTGTATTGCTAAAAAAGAAAACATATCAGTATGATTAAAATCTTTTGATGTGATTTACCTTGAATACATAGTATGATGGCATTAGGATTCTGCATATAAGCTTTGCTGATACTGAAAATAGTTTCCTTTGTGTCAGGAGCCATGCCTGATGTCACAGTCTTGAAGAAAAAGGTTTTAAGTGTCATTATAAATGTTTTCCACAATAGGAATAAAATTAAATACATGTTTTATATATACTTACATTAATCACACCTGGTAAGTCAACAAGCACCATCCTCTGTAGTCCAGGGCCTTTTACATTTAAGGAAATGGTCTATTCATGAAGAAAAAAATTATACTAATTTTTGGAGAAGTTTGGTAAGAATTTTTTTTTGTGACATATCTTATGAAACTTCTGTATCTCATTCATTCAGAATCAGTACTCAGAAAAAAGTTATTCTTTTTCTGATTCTAAAAGTAACTATTCTAGAATATTATTCACAAAATGATATATCACTTGGACTGTTTTAAAAAAACTGTATCTTGGAAAAGCTGCAATCCAAAAACAGTACTAAGATTATGATCTATTTGAAATCAGAAACATTGGATTTCCATAAAACACTATGGAACTGCAATCCTTACCTCAGGGCTAACAGTACAGCCTTCTTTCACATTTTTCCTCATTCGAAGTTCTATTTCATGTCTTAATGCTGCAAGCTAATAGAAAACAACAAAATCTTAAGAAAACCTCAGTTCACAAATATTCCACTTAATTGTCTTTTTTCAAGCTCATACAGGTTATGAAGTTACACATATGAACCTTACATAAATTCTACTTACATCTTCCTCTTTGGTAAGATCAAACTCCCGAGAACTATCTTTAAATAAGGCCACATGGTGAGGACCTTCACTCAGGGTCACCTGACAGTAATAGAAAACTGAGATGTAATGGATGCATTTACAATTAATATTATGTCCTACGGCCTTTACATGGTTCTGACAGGGGCACTGTATTACATAAATCCGAGAGTCCCTTGATACTACACTGCAGGAGCATCCACTGGAGCTGTCAACATGGTAGAGTTCTGAGACCACAATAATTTTGTATTCGTATTTTTCATACTTATATCACACATATTTCGATTTCCCAACAAGAATGTTGGCTACTTTATATCTCTCATGACCGAAAATGCTGCTGCTCCTCTCTTTCCCTGGTTAATGTTATACAGAGTAATAAGCACAAAATCATCACACTAAAACTTGAAAAACTAAAATAAAATATTGCCCTGAACGTCAAAGATAAATTTTGGTAAAATACCTTTCATTTATTCAACATCCACTTATTGAGAATGAATTCTGTGTCAGGTGTTGTAGGTGGGCAAACACAAAGAGTTGACTGTTCCTGTTTTAGACCTCACCACATTCTGGGAGAAATATACATAGATGTTATAGAAGGCAGTGGGAAAACCTAGGATGCCACAGGAAAGAATGGAACTGACTATAAAGGAGCTAAGATAGGCTTCACCCTAGGAATGCCATCTGGGCAAGATATTTGGTAGCATCAGATATATTAACAGTCAGTAATTTCATGAGAACTTCTAAACTTCACTGTCCTTAACTTTTCCATTGTCACTTTTTCAACTTCTCTATAATCATATTATTTTACAAATACAATTCCTCCCACTGATGAGATAAAGAGGCTAGAATAAAAGTAAAAAAGCCATTTGAAAGCAACCATGGCAGTACAGACTAAGAGACCAGGATCCCAAAGGTTTTTGGGAGGATTTTCCTGCAGCTATTTTCCACCAGAGCATTTGCTGATTTGTGGCCCAGGGCAGAGGCCAACAGAAAAGCTTAAAACCTGTAGCAATTTCATTAGGTTGAGTAAACAAAAGTTGGAGCTCAGGGTTATCAGGAAGTCACAACTTAAGGTGCCAAGAACCCAAAGAAACTTTTTTTTGTCAGGGTCTCACTCTGTTGTCCAGGTTAGAGTGCCAAGGCATGATCATGGCTCACCACAGCCTCTACTTCCTACGGTCAAGTGATCCTTCTGCCTCAGCTTCCTGAGTAGCTGAGACTACAGTCACGTGCCACTATGCCCAGCTGAAATTTTTTTTTTTTTTTGGAGCTGGAGTCTCACTCTGTTGCCCAGTCTGGAGCACAGTGGCATGCTCACAGCCACTGCAGCCTCAACCTGCTGGGCACAGGAGATCCTTCTGCCTCAGATCCTTCTGCCTCAGCCCTCCAAGTGGCTGGTGCCATCATGCCCAGCTCAGTTTTTGATGTATTTGAGAGAGGAGATCTCACCAAATTGCCCAGGCTGGTCTTGAACCTCTGGGCCCAGGCAATTCTCTCACCTCCGCCTCCCCAAGTGCTAGAATTACAGGCATGAGTCACTGTGCCTGGTCTGAGTTTTTAGTTTTTTATAGAGATGAGGTCTCGCTATGTTGCCTAGGCTGGAACTCATGGACTCAATTAATCCTCCCGTCTCGGCTTCCCAAAGTGCTGGGATTACAGATATGAGCTACCGTGCCTAGCCTCCCAGAAAAAAACTGACTATGGAAATAAACCTACAAAAACTAAGCCCAACATTCTGTGCACAATATCCTTTCAAGGAATTCACATGTTAAGAAACCAAACACAATGAAGCTGCTAAGGAGACTGATGCTAAATCAAGATTTTGGCACTTTTACTGTTCTGGGAAAACAAAATCTAGAGTATAGGATTGGTCAAGGAGAAGCCCTTGTGAACACTAGGGGACTAAAGACAAACTGGAAAGAGACCAGCCTTGTCTATTTCAAGGAAATCTGCCACTACTCCATAAATCTGCCAGAACAAAGTTAATTCCTTCTTCAAATATCATGCACAGCCTCTACAATTAGGGTGCTAGTAACAATGCAATAGGTAGGTTTTCAATGTTTTTACAACTGATGAAGCATGACAAGAGGTATAGTCTGAAGTTCATTTAAGTTTTTTTTCCCCTAGGTTGGATGTACCACAAATTCCCATCAATAGTAAAGTAGGTACATAAAGGGCAGGACATTGACACAGAATCACAGAACAAAGAAAAAACAAATTAATATCACACAACATGGTTCAATTCATAGCCAGACACAAAAAAGCACACTTTATGAGTCACACTAGGCTGCCCAATACTCCTTGTTGCAGTTACAAACAGACTTCATTTCTTGAAGATTTTAGCGTCAGCCTCATTGTCTCACTTTCTTCTACTATTCTGGTCATAATTCTTGATAATTTCAATTTTCCAATTACTCTATACCTACTCCCACTAGCTGAACAAGAAAGAAAAAAACCACAACCATTCATATTCACTTTAAATTTATTTCCACAGAGTTTAAAAGAAACTTCAGTTCAACTCAGCAATCCAAATATTACCTGACTTCTTTCATTGATTCAATCTTACAGTCACTAAAATCTCTTAAAAAACACTTCACTTTTTCTTCCTTCCCCAGTCTTCGATCTTTTCTCTCTCCTTAAATAATAGCTGATAATTTGACTTATTATTTCACTGAGGAACTAGAAACAATCATAAGGAAACGTTCAGATATTCTTATTTGTCCCTACTGGTAAATTCAATGATTGATTCTGAGTCTTCACTTTTCATGATCTATCAGTAGCATCTGACCTCGCTGATCACTCCCTCCTTGATATTTTCTGTATTTTTTTCTTTTTAGAGATAAGATCGTGCTCTAATACCCAAGCTAGAGTGTAGTGGTGCGACCATAGCTCACTGTAGCCTCAAACTCTTGAGCTCAAGCAATCCTCCTGCCTCAGCTTCCTGAGTAGCTAGAACTACAAATTACACTATCACATCTGGCTAATTTTAAAAATTTTTAGTAGAGATGGGGGCTTGCTATGTTGCCCAGGCTGGTCTCAAACTCCTGGCTTCAAGCAATCCTCTCACTTGGACCTCCGAAAATGCTAGGATCACAGGCATAAGACACTGTGTTCAGCCTCTCCTTGATATTTTCTTTCCCTGAACACCACACTGTTCTGGTTTCCCTCTTATCATACTGGTTGCACCTTCATGTGCTCCTTTGTTATTTCTTATTCCTTCAACCTCTTAATATTGAGTGTCCAGGATATAATCTTTCGTTGTCTGTCTTCTTGAGCTCTACTCACGCCCTTAGAAATATCGTCCAATAAGATCATGACTTTAAATCCAACTTTTAGATATTTGATCATGACTTCTCTGTGTCTCTAGCTCAGACCTCTTTATAAACCTGGATAACCAACAACTTATTTGTTACCACCCCTCAGCAAGTCGAAAATTGTCCTTTTCTTCTTCTCCTAAACCTGACTGTCTCCCACACTTCCATGCAAACTAAATCCTTTAATTTATTTGGGTCAAAAACCTTGGAGCCTTCATGACTGACACATTCTCTTTCTCTCCCCCTTCTCCAGGTCAAATTTGCCAAGAAATCCTGTTAATTCTACTTTCAAAATGGATTAATAATCTAACCATTTCTTATCACCTTCACTGCCACTCCCCTGGTCCAAGTATCACCTGGATACTCTTAATAGCTTCCCACATGGACTCCCTAGCCCTACCTATCTTGCCCATACCTACTTTCAACAAAGCAGTCAAAGACTTTTAAAAGGCAATGCTGTTACTCTGTTCAGAATCCTGCACTGGCTCCCCTTTTTATCAAAAATAAGAAACAAATTCTGTACAATGACCTGTATGGACCTATTGATCTGCTTCTTCCTGCCGTCTGTTATCCCTCTGATCTCATCACTTACAGCTCTTCACTCTGGTCTAGCCACACTGGCCTTTTTGTTATTCCTTGAACACGATAGTCACCCAACCACCTCAGGGACTCTGCATTAGCTATTCTATTTGCTTAATAAATACTCTTGCACTAGATATTCACGTGACTAACAGATCTTGGTTCAAATGCCACCATAACAATGCAACCAACCGGCACCCTGGCACTCCCATCCCTTTGTCTGCTCCACTTTTTCTATTTTGTACAACTCTTATCACCTTCTAACATACTATACAGTTATTTATTATGTTTATTATTTATTGTCTGTCTCCCTCTAATAGAATGTATCCTCTATCATAGCAAGGATCTATTTTGTTGTTTACCAACATATTGCCTAGGTAGTGCTGGCACATACTAAGTGTTCAATAAATATAGGTCCAATGAAAGACTCTGGAGTCATACGCATTCTTCCTGTGACCATGGATGAATTATTAGTGCTTCTAGATATGGATGACATGTACACTAAGTCTCAGCCTCTTTCACTTCAATGACTTTGCTCTTGCAACAGCTCCCTCTCTATTATATGATATTTTCCCCTTTATAGATCATTACAATCAGCACATAAATCTTTAAAAACCTTTCCTTGATTCAATATATTTCAATTGCTACTTTGCCATTTCTCATTTTTTTTACAATAATACTAGAAAATTATCTCTATTCACTGACTCCACTTCCAATATTTTATTCTCTTAACTTTTCACTTATCTTATTCAGAACAAAATTCAAAGCTCTTATAATGGCTCAGTATAGTCTGGCCTCTCACTAGGCCTCTGACATCCTCTTCTACCATGCTCCCCTCACTCAGCTCCTGTCACATTGGCCTCCTGGCCATACCTCCTACTGATGTCTATGCGAGGGATAATTTCAAATCCTATATATCAACTCTTTCTTTAGTTAAAGATCTTCACTTCAACACCATGAAAGACCTCACTGAAGCAGTTACTTTCCTATGGAATTTTCTTACCTTAACTGGGGAACGTGTCATCATCTCCCCAGATCCTCTTGGGAATATTCGTGCTTGAGCAATCATTTCCAACACACTAGTTTTTCCAGCACTCTGATCGCCCACAACAACCACCTTATAACAAATGACATTTATTCATGTTTTTGTGAAACCAATTAAATTTAAATAGATTTAAAATGCTGCTCTGAGATTTTTAGTCTTTTAAAATATCTATGGTCTACAGAAATGAGTATTTAAAAGTCCATAAAAAAATGATGGATGATACTGTTTGCACACTGAAAATATAAAGACGAAAATATTAATTGAATCCATTATGTGTAGGTGAATTTTATTTAAAAACATACACTAATTTAAACCACTATTTCTAAACCCAGATTACTAATTTTCCACAAATATTTTCCACAGTTAGCTTACTCTTTACAAATTTTCAATTCTATTAGGTTCAATTCCACTCAGATGTCTAATATAATCCACCAGTTAGTATTTTAATAATACGAATATAATAAACAATGTCAAATATCTGATAGCCTTCATAACACATAAATATAAATATATAAGGTACTTATACTTACTTATATTTCTAGTGAACAAAAATAAGGAGTCAAATAATACTCACTGATTATGACATCACCTGAGATACATGAATAACATATGTAAAAAAAATGCCCATGTCTATGTGTGTGTGCATGTTTATGTGTACATAAATTTTTAAGAAACTGGTTTTTTTTTTTTTTTTTTTGCTAATGGCCACGTTCAGTGTCTTAATTTTTTACTTACCCGTGGCAGATGATCTTGCGTATTATAACTGGCATCATAATCAGAAAGAACATCAAGAACTTCAGAATACATGTCAATCAAAGATTTCTGCAAAATTTTTAAAAATTAATAAAATAGTGAAAACAATAAAAAGAAATACAACATGCGTCAAAAGAAAAAGCTGATAAATTCTGTTTTTCCATAATCACTGTATTGTTTTTCTAATTATACATCTTCACAATAAAGTCTAAAATTCCATTTCTTCTTACTAAGTTTATTTTATTTACAGATACAGTAATTTAATAATTTTTAAATTCAGATTTCCTAACCTAATTAAATAATAACATAAATTATTAATACTGATGAGTTAATATTAAATATCCAAGAGATGAAGACCAT
>CAUYQG010238278.1:0-25831 GCA_963574415.1 Tarsius wallacei | reverse complement strand
CCTCCTTTAAAAAGAAATCTTCTCATTTCCCAATACATTTTCTCTATATAGTAGCATATTGCCCAGAACCTATGATTTATCATGTGTGATCACTAAGACTATTTGAAAATTGCTACTAAGGCTGGCATCCTGATGAATATCAACTCATATTTATGATGTATATAAAATTACAGCTTAATTAGTTAAAATATTTATTGAACATCTGTGGCAGTGATCCTCAATACTGCTTCACAATACAATCTCCTAGAGCATTTTAAAACATACTGACTCAAGTGAAGTGGGACTGGAGAGCTGACTTTGTCAAGAGCTCTCAGGGTAGGGCACAGTGACTCACATCTGTGATCCCAGCAATTTGGGAGACCGAGGCAGAAAGACTGCTTGAACCCAGGAGTTCAAGACCAGCCTAAGCAACATCATGAGACCTCATCTCTTCCCCCAACCAAAAAAAAAAAAAAAAAAAAAACTAGCTGGGCAAGGTAGCTCACGCCTGTAGTCCCAACTACTAGGGAGGTTGAGGCAGAAGAACCGCTGAGCCCAGGAGGCCGAGGCAGCAATGAGCAGTGATTGCGTCACTGCATTCCAGCCTAGGCAATAGAGTGAGACTCCAACCAAAAAAAAACCAAACAAAAAAAGAAGACACTGAGCTCAATGCTATTGTTAAGAGGGGAAACCAAAGAAGTGTTCCCCACCCTCCTGGAATTTAATGAGTTGCAGGTCCAAACAACCAAAGATGAGACAATTTATAATGAAATGTTAGATTATGTGGCAGAGCCAGCTCTGCTTTATAGCACAGAGAAGGAAAAATCAAGCTGAATTTTCAGATTTGGGCCCTCAACTAGATTCCCAATGGAGAATAAGTAAAAGATGACAACATAAACAAAAATGACTAAATGATGACACATCCTTTACAGTGGTTATGAGTTTTCAAAGTACCAAGCGTCACTCACTGCTGTATTGCCACCATATACCATGGTGCCACTTCAATGCATTAAGGGCATGCATCTTAATGTTTTCTTTAGTCTAAAAGGAATCTGTGGCTACACATATCTACACTAACTAGGTGGTACATAACTGCCAAATAAAAAGTGGAAGGAATACTTTCCCTTCCAAAATTTTCAAGGTTGTCTTCCAACAGATAGTCAAGAAGAGAGTAATCTCACAATCCCTGCAGTTTATTAGCATAAATTTCTGAAATTAATCCCAGTTACAAGAACAATTTTTGCAGGATCTTTAAGTTAAAAAAAATTAAAAAGATGCCTGTGTCTCTTCTTTTCCATGCAAGTTGAGGCTATTTTTGTCCCAGTAGCCAAAAACAAAAAGTACTAAAGCCTCACTATCCCCTTTAAAACAGTAGGTAGAGCTTTAATTCTATAATCACTACTCCCATTCACTTGGGTTTTCCAATATCCTCCTGACCCCAGCAATCCATTCTCCTGAGTGTGATCTTCCCTGAGAAAACAAATTGTTTCAACAAGAGACCCAGTTCTGATTCATTTGGCCTTTTAAGAGAGCCTTCCAAATTAGGTGTTCTTTTCTCCAAATCATAAGATTTCCAGAGTCCAAGCAACATCCATCAAACATCTAGCTCACTATTCTAACATTAATGGCAGGCAGAGAAAGCCTCAGTGTATACTTTTTCTTTTCCACTTTAGGACAAAGTCCTACATTTTGACAGATCTGAGATCAAGAGTGTAAAACTAAAAAAAGCCAAAATCCCACTCAATATAAAAAGAGACTTCTACAAGAACTGTTCAGAGATGAAATGGGCTCTCATGTGTCTCATGACATGGAGAGGCAACACGTATAAGTTAAGAACAGGTATGGGCTTCGCAGGAGGGCAGATTTGGCATTGAGTCCCAGCTCTTTCCAGACCTAAGGTCACAAGACCAAACAACAGTTTAACTCTTACTTTATTTCTAAAATGGGAATGGTTACCACAACAGCTCTGGACCAGTCATTCTGCTTAGAAACTTATACCTGCTAACTCATGTAATCCTCAAAATAACTCTAAAAGGTAGGTGGTTACTACAACATTCTCATTTCACCAGTGAGGATCCTGAGGCACTGAGAGATTAAATAACTGATGAAAGTCATGTGGCAAGCAAACATGGAGCTGAGATTCATTCAGTTTTGCTCTGGAGTCTCTGCCCTTAATCACTACATAGTTGCTATATTTGAAAGTTATTATGAGGATTAAATGAAATAATGTACATGGCATATGAAATGATACAGTCACTCAAAAAATTGTGGCTGCTATTGTAATTTATTATTATTGACATACAGACAACGATAATATTATTATGTATTATATTATACATAATCAATATATATTTATTAATATACCTAAATTACTATTAAACTGCCTGACGCTGGACATGTTCAAGGAGAGGGTGGTCAACTCCCCTGAGTGATCTCTAAGATTCTTGGAACAGAGCAGAACTTTATGACTTTATTCCACAATGGGTCAGTCTGGTTCTTTGAACTATAGAGAAAAATGTTATGACATCTTAGTTGTATGTTCTTCCCACAAGCCAGGCCCCACCCATCCCATTACCACCTGGTAAACCTCTAGCCAGAAATATGTAGGTGGCTTTGACTATTCTGGAAACTATACCTGCAAGGAGATTAAACTATTGAAAATGGAAGACTTGGCCCATTGTTCAAAATTTCAAGATGCAGCTTAAAGTTGTCAACACAAACATTTGCTGAATTCTAAAGGTCCAGCTCTACTTGGAAAATGTCCAACAAAAAGAATTTGAGCTCTTTATTTCTTTTTCAGCTCTTTTATACTGCATGAGACAGACATCTCTATGAACTGGTGTTTCTCCAATAAAGTCGCCAGGGATAGGATCCCAGAGAGCAAGAGAGTATTGTCAGCTACGGTACAGACAATTTCTCCAACAAAATTGTCTCGTTACAGATTCTCTTCTTGGCACAACTTGTACTTTCAAAAATAGTAGCCCAATTTCAAAAGCAAGTTGGAACCTACTGATCCTGACTTCTAAAATGCTGCATTCCTTCTGTTGCTAGTAATGCTCAAAGTATGTTTCTTAAAATTACTTGTCGAACTATCCTTTTAACAGGGCCAATTGCTTTTCTCCTGAGACAAAAGCCTGAGAGCCAGAAGCCCTGGAAAATGAGAGAATCATTATCTTTCTGACATATTTAGCAATAAACTTAAAGGGGCCTCCCGCTTCCCACATCAACTCCCATTCCCCTTGGTGGTTAGTACCCTAACGCTCTGAAAGATTTTGGACCAGGACTACCTGTACGTTTAAAAGAATTTTCATTTTATTTTCCCCACAGTGACCACATGGTTAAATCAGATCAAAAGTTACTTTATTAATTTATATGCTGGGCTTGGACACAGGGGATTAATTTGAGCAATCCAATTTTTTTGTATTGAAATGCAATTGGCAAAAAATACATAACTGTCATTTATTAATTATTAAATTGTGGAATATGCACTCTTGTGATGATTCAAAATAGACAACTGAACTATTCAGTAAAATTATTAAATGAATTCATGTTCATGGCAATTACAACTTTAAAGGCTACTGATGGAGAAGTCTAAGATGCTAAATTTTCATTTTATTTCCATTATCCAGCTTCCAATATCAGACATCAATGACAAAGAAGTTTAAATTATTTTCCCAGCACATACACACATGAGTGCATGGCCACTCTTACATTACCGGAACCCACTTGTGGTGTGGCAGGAGCTCAAAACTATAATTTGGTGAGCTCTAATCTGGTTCACATGGTGTTGCGAAGTTAGTCTTGATATCTTGGCCGACCCAATCACCTCACTCTGACTCAACTTCTTCAACTGTGAAAGTAAGGTACTAGATGCTCGCGAAGATCCCTTCTAATCCCATAACCATTCTAGAAGGCTCTTGGTCTCCCCCAAAGAAATTAATTTCTACTAGAAATGAACTCATTTTCACTTTCCACTGCCTGTTGCTCCTCTTTAACTGAGGAGTTATTTTCTAAAACAACTCCCCAAAGAAGTATGACTAACCCAAGAGTGGCAGATTCTTCTCTCCTATCCTATAACATCTGCTTCAGTGGTTTTGATGAGCACATTTAGTAAGCAATCAACTCTTAATAAATAAATCTCCCCCAAAGCCACTTGAATTTGTAAGTGCATCCTATATTATCAGATTAAAAGAAAAGATTACATGATATATGTGTATGTATCTGTGAGTGCATTATCCCCCAGGACTGAAGGAAATGTATTTCATCTGTGCTTTTTTCTTGGCCCAATCCTGAGCCACTTGTAATCAATAAAGGAGAGGACTATTATAAATGGTTAGATGCAATTAAATCTGGGGAAAACAAACCGTATCAGTGGTGAAGCTGACAGCAAAGCAAAAGGAAAGGAGATGTTCTGAATAGGGAGGCAGCCCAAGGGAGCAGGTCTATCCTTCCAGGAGTACTTAGATAACTGCATTTCTTTGCGAAATTTTTAAGGCTGAGAAAGTAAATGTTGGTTTAAAAAATTGGCATGGTAGACCATGACTGTTAGTGACTAAAACGCCAAAAAGCTTTCAGGAAAAAAAAATTATTTTTTTCAGCCTCCACAAAGGAAAAGGTCAAAACTAAAAATGACAAACAACACCCTAAATTGCTATCCTTTTTCCTTTTTCATGATTCTTTAAAATTGTGCTTGGGAATAACAATGCAGTGCCAAGCACAGGTTTTTTTCTACTTTGTTTTTTGGGCATGACAATTCTTGGGGGCCAACAGGCTGGAGAAGAAGAGAAGGCAAAGCTGGTTGTCATTCAGTCAGGAAGATCTGGCTGAATGACAGCCTCTCTCACTCCACAGCTCTGGTCCACCTCACATCCAAGCCCTAAAGCAATGATAAGAGGGAAAACAGAATCAGAAAGTAGGAAACAAAGATAAAAGAGAGAAGCCATTCCTATATGTCAGCTGCTACAGGGATATATTTCCAAAGACTGTATGTGGTATGGAAAGGGGGTTAACTTTACAGCAGAGAAACCTGGCAAACACTACCTGAGTCTGGTGAGTGAGGTCAACATCTACAGTGGTCTATATCCTTGATTTGATGGGACGTAAATGGTACACCACTTTTATGGCCTTCCTTCTAAACCCACAGCCCAAGTACAACCATGAAAAGAACATCAGACAAACCCTAATTGACAGACATTTTACAAAACTGCTAAAATCATTAAAAACAAGAAAACTTTGAGAAACTGTCACAGCCAAGGGGAGCCTAAGGAAATATTACTAAATATAATGTGATATTCTGAATGGAATCCTGGAACAGAAAAAAAGACATTAGGTTAAAACGAAGGAATTCCAAATAAATTATGAACTTTAATTAATAGCAATGTATCAGTATTGGTTCACTGATTGTAACAAATGTACTACACTAATGTAAGCTGTTAACAAAAGGGGACACAATAAGCAGGATATATGGGAACTTGGTACTCTTGTCACAATTTTTCCATAAATCTAAAACTGTTCTAAAATTAAAACTTTCTTTTTAAAAAAAAGTCAACAGACCTCTTTCTTGCACACACAGCTCCAAATTAACCTTTCAGTGCCCCAATCTCAAATACATGAGATACCCAAGGAGGACTAAACCCTATAGGAAAGACTGCAAAATAAAAGTGAGAGAAAAATACAAACCAACAATAAAATGACCCTCCCCACAGAAAAAACAGAAAGTGAAAGAACTGTAAAAAATAAATATATATTTAGTTAATACTCTCATAGAAATTCAAGAAGATACGCACCCATGATATATGAGCAAAGATGTCTGAAAAAGAAACTATCAGAATATATTAAAACATTATGAAGTTTTTTAAAAATTATGATTCCTAAAATTTTACAAGGAACCAATCAGTTTGCAATATAAAGTCAAAATTATTCCAGAATGTAGAGCAAAAAGATGAAGTGATTTTTAAAATATGAGAGAGAAGGAATTTGGGTGGGTATGTGATGTGACTGTTCCATATCTTTTTAACCATGGTAAAATACACATAACAAAAAATGTACCATCTTAACCACTTTAAAGTGTACAATTCAGTGGTATTAAAGAACATCACATTGCTGAGCAACCATCATCACTATCCATTTCCAGAACTTTATCTTACAAAACAAAGTTCTCTATCCATTAAACAAGAACTGCTTGTTCTCTACTCCCCCAAGCTCCTGACAACCAGCCTTCTACCTTCTGTCTCTATGAATTTGACTATTCTAGATACCTTATCCGAGTGAACTCATACAGTAGTTGTCCTTTTTTGACTGGCTTATTTCACTAAGCATAACGTCCTCAAGGTTCAACCCACACTGTAGCATGTGTTAGAATTCCCTTCCTTTTCCAAGGCTGAATAATAGTCCACTGTATGTGTGAGTGTGCATGTGTGCATGCATGTGTATCTCTACATTTTCTTTTTCCATTCATTCATTAACAAACACATGGGCTGCTTCTACCTGTTGGCTATTAAGAATCCTTTATCTTGCCGGGGTGGCTCAGCCTATAATCCCGTGCCTTGGAAGGCTGAGGTGAGTGGATTGCCTGAGCCCGTGGGTTCAAGACCTGCCTGGGCAACTTGGTGAGACCTTATCTATAAAATAAATCAAAAAATTGGCTGGGTGTGGTAGCTCACACCTGTAGTTCCAGCTACTTGGAAGGCTGAGGCAGAAGGATCGCCAGAGCCCAGCAGGTCGAGGCTGCAGTGGCCAGGAGCGGTCACTGCACTCCAGTCTGGGCGACGGAGTGAGACTCCAACTCAAAAAATAAATAAATAAAAGAATCCTTTATCTTGATTGTGATGGTGGTTACACTACAAATGCATTTGTCAAAACGTTTAAAACTGTACATTAAGCCGGGCTCGGTGGCTCAGGCTGTAATCCCGCGCCTTGGGAGGCTGAGGTGAGTGGATTGCCTGAGCCCGCGGGTTCGAGAACCGCCTGGGCAGGCGAAACCTCATCTCTACAATAAATCAAAAAAAAATCAGCCGGGCATGGTAGCGCGCGCCTGTAATTCCGGCTACTTGGAAGGCTGAGGCAGAAGGATCGCCGGAGCCCAGCAGGTCGAGGCTGTGGTGGCCAGAAGCGGCCACTGCACTCCAGTCTGGGCGACAGAGTGAGACTCCAACTCAAAAAAAAAAACAAAAAAAAACTGTACATTAAAATGGGTGGCTTTTACTGTGTAAATTATACTCCAATTTTTTTCAAAATTTAAGTATAAAATAAGTAAGAAAAACTGAGGACTAATTGAAATGCTCCTGCAAATTAGAATGAGTTCTATTTCCAGAAAGAAAGAAGAAAAACAGAAACCATTAAAGGAAGACATTTTCAAAGAAATAACATCAGAATTTTGCCTAGAGCTGAAGTTTCTAAGTCCCCAGACTGAAAGCGTCCACAAATTCTCAGCACAATGGAAAACAAAACCAACTCTTTATTGTGAAACCTCAGAACACCAATAAGACATACAAAGGAAAGAGAATCAGACAAGCAAGAAGACTTCTCATTAGTCAAAGAAAGCAAAAAGAAAACAGAGCTATGGCCAACAGAGCCATGGCTTCAAAGTTTCAAGGGAAAATGATGTTCAGTCACAAATCTTTCAATTAGCCAAACTATCAATTTAATGAAGGACGACAGATCAGAAAAGCTAATAAAGGAAAAGGAGACCAGAACATCTCTTTTTTAAACATACTTTTGTAGGAAGTTATTTACAGATATGCTCTAGCAAAATGTAGAACTAAACCATGAAAGAAGAAGGTATAGGATGGAATAAACAGTGGATCCAACCAAGAGAGAAATGATAACTTCTTAAGAATATAGCTGTATAGCACGTCTAGAAAACCAATTAGTCTAGATCGGGACAGGAGGATAGAGAGAGGCAGCTAGAATAAAAGAGACTTGAGTAATTCAGTACTCTGTTTGACTCTGTGTAGAGAGGTATAATGCCAAAGTGATAAACAGCATGGCCAGTACACCAGGATGACGTGGGTTCAAATCCCAACTCTACCACTTAGTACCTGCACTTAGCACTTAGTCTTGGACAATTTACTCAGATTATCTGTAATAATTCCTACATTATGGGTTGTGGTGAGGATTAAATTATTAAATTAATTAATGCATGCAAAACACTTAGAATTACTTGGCGCATTAGGTTTTAATAAAGGTCAGCCATTACTATCATCATGGCCAACCTTTATTAAAGTCTAATGTGCCAAGTAATTCTAAGTGGAGAAAGTAAACAAAAACAATACAAATTCTATAAACTCTAGGAAAAAGAAAAAAAGCTGAATAAGAAAGGAATATGATAGCAGCTCTAGTTTTCATAGAACAATACTTCCATATTGATAACAACACAGTCATGCATCACTTAACAATGGGGACACGCTCTGAGAAATGTGTCATTAGGCCATTTTATCACTGTGCAAATGTCCTAGAATGTACTTACATGAACCTAGATGGTATAATCTACTACACACCTATTCTATTGGTATAGCTTGTTGCTCTTAGGCTACAAACCTGTATAGCAAGTTACTGTACTGAACACTGTAGGCAACTGAAACACAGTGGTAAGCATCTGTGTATCTAAACATGGAAAAGATACAGTTAAAAATATGACATAAAAGATAAAAAGTGACATACCTGCTTAAGACACTTACCATGAATGGGAATTTACAGAACTGGAAGCTGCTCTGGGTGAGTCAGTGAGTGAGTGGTGAGTGAATGAGAAGGCCTTAGACATTCTTGTACACTACTGTAGATTTTATAAACTCTGTACACTTATGCAACACTAAACGTAACTTAACATTTTTTCTTTCTTCGATAATAAATTAAACTTAGCTTATTGTAACTTTTTTACTTATAGACTTTAATTTTTTTAACTTTTTGACACTATTGTAGTAACAGCTTAAAACACAAACATGTACAGCTGAAGAAAAGTATTTTCTTTGTATCCTTATTCTATATGGTTTTATTTTTTACATTTTTTCCTTTTTGTTGTTGTTGGCAAAGTCTTGGAAGATCTCCCCACAAAATACTAATAATTCACAAAGAGGAAAATAGTATGTTTAACATGGGTGAACTTGGCATACACCAATATAACCAGGTGATCAAGGTTAAAATCACCATCGGTAGGACAGGTTGGCATCTTGTTTCTCTGATGTGATGCTCTGGGAGGAACACAGCATCATGTTTGTACATTTCATCAAGAATGCATGAACTGAACCTAGTCAGGAAGAAACACTAGAAAGAGCCTACATCCTACTTAATTAAAGACCTGCATGTTTTAAAACTGTCAAGGATACAAATGTCAGGAGAAGAATGAGGAATTTTCCAGACTGAAGGAGTTCAAAGAGACATGAAAATTAAATAAAATATATATTCCTTCATAGGATCTTGGATCAGAAAGAAAAAAGGTCTACTGTGGAGTTCACAATGTTGCCATTATGAATTGAATAGTACTGTACTAATGCTTGTATCCTGATTTGGAGTGTTGTATTCTGGTTATGTAAAAGAATGTCTTTGGGAAAAAAAGCACACTGAGATACTCAGAGGTGATAGGACATGATGTCTACAGTTTGCTCTCATATGGCCAAGGAATAGACTAAAGATCACACTCACACACACACATACACACATGAGTACACACAATGGAGCAAGTACAGTAAAATGATGGCAACTGGAGAACCTGGGAATATAGGAGTTCTTCGTTCCATCTGGGAACTTTTGAAATCACTTCTAAATTAATTATTTCAGAAAATTAATCCATTGGGAAATATACATTATTCTATAACTTAGGCAATATATTTAATTGAAAAGAAGGATGCCAATATTAAATGAGTCTCATTTCATATATTATATATATATATATATATATATATATATATATAATATGAAAAGTAAGCAATCTAATTGGCCCAATCCTCTCTCTCTCTCTCTCTCTCTTGCTCTCGCTCTCTCTCGCTCTCTCTTTCTTTCTTTCATTCAAGAAACCTGGGTCTTACTCTGTGCCCCAGGCTGGAGTACAGTGGTACAAACACAGCTCACTGTAGCCTCGAACTCCTGACCTCAAGTGATCCTCCCACCTCAGCATCCCAAGTAGCTGGGGATACAGCATGCACTATCGGAGTCTGGCTCCTTTAAAAAAATATTTTTTATTTGTAGAGATAGAAGTCTCGCTATGTCACCCAGGCTGGTCTTGAACTCATGGCCTCAAGCAATCTGCCAGCCTTGTCCTCTCAAAGTGCTGAGATTACAGGCATGAGTTACCATGCCCAGCCACAAATCTGCTCTAAATGCTAAATGCTTTGCTGTTTGTGAAAGTCACTGTATTTTCAGCCTACCAATCAGATTTTCTTTCTTGAAGAGTTTGAATGAAAACAGAGAGTAATTTGGTCAACAACATAAGAAGCCACAAAAGTGGGAACAGGTTATCATGGAGCCCCTATGAAATCTGTTCTATGAATCCTGGGATTCTCCCTCATCAATAGGTTTCAGAACTTTGCAGGGACAGCAATTGGGCCTTGTTTTACTGCTGCATCCCTCATTGACTGTGACAGTTGCTCCCAATCTCAGTAGTTACATGCTGAAGTTTCCCTCAGTTGTAAGGTGCTTCTGTAAACAGCATGCCACCAATAGTCAAATACCAAAAGGGGTTATTCCTTATAGAAAATCCTTAATAAATGTTCAAAGACATGTACAAAGTACTCATTCAACAATAAGTGAATGGATAAATAAAATATCATAAACATAAACCAGGATTATTATATAGCAGTGAAAACAAATAACTTTGACCCATGTCAAAGGATGCCTCAGAAAACCAGGTTACACAATGATATAATATGCATCATTTGTGTAAATGTTAAAAACACTGATAAAACAATATTGTGGCTGGGCTCGGCAGCTCAGCCTGTAATCCCAGCACTTTGGGAGGCCAAGGCAAGTGAACTGCCTGAGCCCACGGGTTCAAAACCAGCCTGGGCAACTTGGCAAGACCTCATCTCTACAATAAATTTAAAAAAAATTAGCAGGGCGTGGTAGCACACGCCTGTAGTTCCAACTACTTGGAAGGCTGAGGCAGAAGGATCGCTGGAGCCTAGCAAGTCGACGCTGAGGTGGCCATGAGTGTGCCACTGCACTCCAGCCTGAGCGACAGAGTGAGACTTCAACTCAAAAAAAAAATTGTATTTAATTCATGAGTACAATATCTGAATATGCAAAAGTATAAGAAATAGGCTAGAAGAGAGGCACTGAATCCATTATGAGTGGTTGATTAGACTGGAAGAGGGGAATCAGACTAGAAATGAAGAACCAAGTGAATTTTATCTGTAATGTTTCATTTCCTTTACCCCCAAGAAGGGGAAAAAAACCTGAAGTGGCAAAAATGTTAGCAATATTTTATTCTGGGTGATGAGTACAAGATGCTTGTTATATAATTACGTTGATACAGAGGGGCTTACTCATAATAACAACCTACTAAATCATTTCCAGGACATATATTTTAACACAAAATAACGGCACAGGCACAGGGTCTAAAGTTAGTCCTGACTATAGTTAGAAAGCGTGAACTGACATAAGCTAGCAGAAACCTCACATTGAGGAGAATTCAGTTCCTGCAGTGTATGATGTGAGACTCTTATGGGAAGGTACTTGAATTAAACACTTTGAAACTCTGCGAACTGTTGTTGATTTTTTTCAAAGTAATTCATAAAATTAAAATGAAGAAATCCTCATCCATTGCTTTTCCCTGAAAAATAATTGGATAAGCGCTTAATTGGCATTCTTTAGTCTCCACTACGGCAAGCTAATTTTTAAAAATTGTACAGCAAATATAACAAAGCCCTTTGGGTTTCAGCTTTAAAATGCTAATTTAGACATTCTAGTGCAAGAGGTATGATGGTCACCTACTTAATGTTATCATCCATGTAAGCTACCATAGTATGCTCACCAACAAACAAGCACAGAATCAACCTGTCCACAAACACAGCAAGGGTTATGTGGTCTCTTCCAAAACTCATGTTGAAATTTAATTGCCATTGTAACCGTATTAAGATGTGGGACCCTTGGGCTCTAACCTCATGGGTGGGGTTGGCGCCATTATCACAGGTTGAGTTTGGCTCTCTCTCATTCTGTCTCTTGCCCTTCTACCTTCCACCGTGAGATAATGCAGCAAGAAGGTCCCATGAAACGCTGGTACCTTGATAATGAACTTTTCAGCCTCCAGAACTGTGAGTCAATACAGTTCCATTCATTACAAGTTACCCAGACTCAGGTATTCTGTTATAGCAGCACAAAACAGACAAGTACATAGCCTATTTCAAGCCATAAAAACACACAACAAAAATAAATTTGTGCTAAATGACAACAATGATGACACGGGCAACCAGTAAATAAGCGAAAAAAAGTTCATAGTGAAAACGAGAATGAGATCAAACTGGTAGAAAAGACAGTGAGGAAATTCTAGCTAGCAGGAAGCATGGGAGCCACATACAGAGGCAGAAATGAAAATACGAAGAAGACAGGAATAGAGCCTGACACATGTGAACAAGTTTGTGGACACTATGAGATATATGGTTGGACAACTGGAACTACAGAGTTTGGGCAGAATGCTAAACATTTGGGAGGTCTTTGATTTTTAAGTTGGGGTTTGACCTGATGATAGTAAGACAGTGGGATGACACAACCTCCCTCACCACATCACTAGAGCAAAATCAAAGTCTGTATAGTGGCCTACAAGGTCCTATATATTTTGGTCATCTGTCCCCTCTCTGCCTTCATTTCCTACTTTTTTCACCTCCCCTCCTTTTCACTTGTACTGGCCTCCTTCCTAAGCCTCAAACATGGCAGCCGCTCTTCCACCTCAGTGCCCTTGCACATGGAGTTCTCTCAACTCAAGATGTTCTCCCCCTGATGCTCCCATGGCTCTCTCCCTCATCTCCTTCAGGTCTTCATTCAAAAGCCACCTTCTGAAGAATGCAAAATGGTGCAGCCACTGTGGAAGGTAGTATGTTGGCTCCACAAAAAAAAAAAAAAAAATCATAGAATTACCATATGATCCAGCAATTCTGCTTCTAGGTATATGCCCTGAAGAGTTGAAAGCAGGAACTCAAACAAGTATTTATACACCCATGCTCATAGTAGCATTATTCTCAGTAGACAAGCAAGGGAAGCAACTCACACATTCATCAACAGTGAATGGATAAGCAAAATGTGGCATATATATATATATGTATACACACATGCAAAGGAATATTATTCAGTCTTTTAAAAAGGAAGGAGATTCTGATACATGCTACAACATGGATGAATGTTGAGGACAATATGCTAAGTGAAATAAAATCAATCACAAAGAGACAAATATTATATGATTCTACTTAGAATATCCAAGTTCATAGAGAAAGAGAGAAGAATGGTGGTTACCAGGGGCTGCAGGGAGGGAGGAATGGTAGTTACTGTTTAATGAGTACAAAGTTCTAGTTTGGGTTAAAAGGGTTCTGGAGGAACAGTGGTAGTGGCTGCACAACAATGTGAATATACTTAATGCCACTGAACTATACACTCAAAAATGGTTAAAATGGTTCATTTTATGTTACATATTTTTTTTAACCTCAATTAAAAAAATGAGTTAAAAAAGAAGTCACCTTCTTGGTGAGTCTTTCCAACTACTGCATTTTAAATTGCAAACTCTCTCTCAATCTGGCACTTCTTATTCTAAAATATAAGCTCCTGCGGGCAGGCTGCTGCCTACTACACTGCCTGGTATATAATAAACATTCAATAAATATTTGTTGAATGAATTACTTCTGTTATGCTAGAAGGGCTGGAGCTGAGGAAGGCTGGAAGCAAAATTAGCCATTCATAGGTTATGGCTGAAACCCAAGAATAAGTCAGTAAGACTGGAAATGTGGAGAATCTGTTATAAGAGAGAAGAAAGTACCAACCTGAAAGACAATCCAAAAAAAGGGTCTATAAAATTGGGAAGCAGATTGGAAAAGAAATGAAACAGAAAAAATGTGTTGGGATGGTCTCTATTTTAAGGCAAGAAGACCGGAAGCACTAATAAGAGAAAAGGGGATGGGAAGCCAGTTTTAGGAAAATATCAATAAACAGAGAACAGATACGTCAAGTTGGAGGTAGGGATTTGTGACCCATGCCAAAGGATGGCTCAAACCAATGGAGCAATGAATTCACCAAGAGAGTATGTGCTTGAGAAAAAAAGGGCAAAGGGTGGAGGGTATGACCTGGGTGGACACACCCCCAAGGGTCAGGGGTCAGGAAAAAGAGACAGAATAAAAACACAGCATCAGGATGACATAAAGCTCTCAGGAGAGGTAGGTGGAGAGGGATTAGAAAGGAACAACTGTCACTAAGTTTGACAATATTATTGATAATCTTAGAAAAGGGTTTTAAAGGCTGGCAAATACTTTAGCAATATGATTATTTTTAGGATTGTGGTGTTTATAAAACTGAAGCTCACCAATTTTGGGGTTTTGTGTTGAGGTTCCTCAGCAGGGAAGAAACAGGGCAGTGAAGACACTGGCTAAAAGAATCGTCTATCAGGAAGGGCTCCAGGTACAGGCCTGGGGGGAGGTTTAGGAGGCTTGGTGCCAGAAGCCTCCATTTAAGTAAGCTCTCCACTGCTCAATACCTAGTCATGACGTCCATGTCACTCAGAGCAAAAACCAGAGGCTTCCCAGGGGTCTCCAAGGGCCTACACAATCAGTCCAATCCCCATACACAGGCCTCACTGACCTTGTCTCTTCTTGTCATCCACCTGGCTCACCCTACCACAGCCAAACTGACTCTCCCTGCTTTCCTGGAACAGGTTATGCAAGTATTGCCTTGGTGCATCACATCTGCTTTTGGCTCCCTTAGCTCCTTCAGTCTCTGCTCTGCGATTACCTTACCAGAGTCCTCCCCTGACCACCTGCATACAAGCTCACCTAGGGAACTCCCACTCCTCTATATGTGTGTGTGTTTATATACCTATCTTTCTTCCTTTCTTTTCTTTCCTGTTTTTCCCCTCCCTTCCTACCTCCCTTCCTTATTTATTGCTCTGGTACTTACCCATACCTGACACATTTTATTTGTTCCTAGTTTGCTGTCTGTGACACAGGAAAAGTGCTCACTCAACATTTGTTGAATTTTTAAGTCCAAGTTCATTCCTTCCACTATGACCAGACAAAACTAATTCTAATACATGACTCAGTCACCATCTTTATTCTCTGAATAGGCTTTCTGTCTACCATACTTTCTTTTCTCTGAGAGAGTATTCTCAGAGACTGGCTCCTTTCACAGTAATCCTACCCAGACTACCCATCACCCTTTTAGACTGCAATTCCCAGCAGTTTACTTACACTTGAGACACAATTACGAATTATCCACATCTGCTTTCCTTTCCTATGCTGGATTAGAAATGGCAGATTGGACAGAAGATTTTCAGAAAAGGGCTTGTTTGTTTGTTTGCTTGTTGATACATTGTCTCCCTGGACTCAAGCAATCCTCCCACTTCATCCTCCTGAGTAGCTGGAACTACAGGCAAGCCATAGCATCTGGCTAATTTTAAAAAATTTTTTGTAGAGGCAACGCACCATAATAGCTAGTTAAATTTTTAATTTTTTTAGAGATGGGTTCCCGCTATGTTACCTAGGCTGGTCTCAAACTTCTGGGCTCCAGTGATTCTTCCACCTCAACCTTCCAAAGCACTGAAATCACAGGCATGAGCCACCACACCCAGCCAGAAGACAGGTATATTGATGACATGAATTAACAGTTCTCAACCTGAAAGGCAATAAGAAAGCTGCAAGCAGCAGCAACAACGTCAAAAAAAAAGACACACATACAAGTTTGAGGATACTTAGCTTTATGAAAAGCCTCATAGTTTAACAGCCTCACTATCTAACACACATTGTTCAATGTTGACAATGATGGTTGCAAAGTTGTCAGAAAAAAGTTAGATTGGATCTATCAAACTCCACATGTCAGCCATGAAACTGAAAGTAAAATTTTCCTGTTAGAACTTAAGTGGAAGCCTCAAGCTGATCTAGAAAATTCCTACATGAAACATGTTTTCTGATCGTTCTAGATTCCTTTAAAATCCAGGGCTGATAATAGAAACAAGGTGAGAAACATGGTATAACTAAGCATGATTTGTATACAAATCATAATTCCTTACATGCAGTACTTTCAGGTTTACAAAAAAAAAATTTTTTTAAACAATATTTCATGGGAGTCCCACAGTAACCCTGTGAGTAGGCAGGTAAGACTCAGAATTAAAGTGATGTACCCACTACCAATTCAACACATGACTATGGAGCTGAACTCTATGTAGTAGTGTCTAGGTACTGCTGACAGTGTGGGAACAGACAAGAAATCCCCCTCATGGAGCCCGGTGGCTTCCTATCCTTTTGGTCTTAAACTCAGAAAACAGCTACCATTTCACTATACTTGTATCCAGGATAAAGCAATCTCTACTCTAGCTCAATCTTTAGTTACTTTGCATATGATATCTTACTATTTCACGGTGCTATTGTGCTAAGAACACCATGACTTCCAAGTCCTCTGTCAACCAAATACCTTTTTATTTATTTATTTACTTTTTGAGTTGGAGTCTCACTCCATCACCCAGGCTGGAATTCGGTGGCACACTCATGGGTATCCCAGTGTTGACCTGCTGGGCTCCGGTGATCCTTCCACCTCAGCCTTCCAAGTAGCCGGAACTATAGGCGTGCACTACCACGCCTGGCCACTTTTTTGATTTATTGTAGAGATGAGGTCTTGCCAAGTTGCCCAGGCTGTTCTCGAACCCGTGGACTCAGACACTCCCCTAACCTCAGTCTTCCAAAGTGCTGGGATTACAGGCTTGAGCCACGACACCCGGCCCCAAATATCTTTTTAAATGATTATACCATTATCATCGTATGTGTGTCAAATGATATACATACAAGATCATTTACTGTAACAGTCTTTGCATAGCAAGATAATGGAAACAACCTACATGTCCTTCAGTGGGAGATTATTATGTAAGTGGAATGCTAAATAATTGGTGTAAAGAATGTGGCAGGTCTGTGTGCACTGATGGAGACAATCCCTGAGACACACAGGAAGTGGCAAAAGCATAGTCCAGAAAAATTCCTTCCACGTTGACATTCACAGGCATGGTCAGGACGAATGAAAGAATGTATGCATATGTTTATAAATGAAAAGATACACATAAAAAGTGGTTGCCTTCAGGGAGACAAACTGGGTGGCTGCTGGGAGATAGGGTAGGGATGGTGACTTAAAGTTTTGCCAAATACCCTTTTGTACCTAGTGACTCTTTCTTTTCTTTGTTTTTGTTTTTGATTTTTTTAAAAATTGGGGTCTTGCTGCCCAGGCTGGAGTGCAGTAGCATGATCACGGCTCACCGCAGCCTCAGCTTCCTGGGCTCAGGCAATCCTTCTGCCTCAGTAGCTGAAACGACATGCAGGTACCATGTTGCCTGGCTAATTTTTTGTAGAGATGAAGTCTTGCTATGTTGCCCAGGCTGATCTCGAACTTCTGGGCTCAAGCAATTCTCCCACCTTGGCCTCTCAAAGTTCTGGGGTTACAGACCTAAGCCATCATGCCCAGCCCCTATTGACATTTTTGTAGCAGATATTCATCTGTAAATAAATAGGCCGGGCGCAGTGGCTCATGACTGTAATCCCAGCACCTTGGAAGGCCAACGCAAGAGGATTGCCTGGTCCAGGGTTTCAAGATCAGCCCGGACAACTTGGTGAAACCTCATCTCTGCAACAAATCAAAAAATTAGCTGGGTGTGGTGGCACTCACCTGTGGTACCAGCTACTTGGAAAGTTGAGGTGGAAGGATCGCCTGAGCCCAGCAGGTCGAGGCTGTGGTGGCCTTGAGTGTGCCACTGCACTCCAGTCTGGGCAACAGAGTGAGACTCTAATCCAAATAAATAAGTTAATAAATAAACCACTGTACCAGATAAGTGTGCAAGGACAAGTCAAAATGGAAACAATAATGCCCCTCTGGAAGGAACATGAGACAGATTATTACTTTGGGAAAAGAACTGCTTTTTAATTTTCTCAGTTTCAAGTTTCAGTGCTCTTGACATCAGGCTCAAAATACAAAAATATCGTTAGATGCTTCCTGGGTTCAAGGCTTACAAGAACTGACTTTTTGGCCACTCTGGGAAATTTTGTTTTGTTATGTCTTTGTTGTTTGTTTGTTTGTTTGTTTTAAAAAGATATGCTGTTGCTTCTCCACAGACTTGAAGCCAAGACTGAACACAGGAGAACTGAGGGACAGGAACAGTCTGAAAGAAAACTGGACTTTGCATTTTTACAACTCTAACTGGCCTTTCTGACTACCTCCCCCCGCCTCCCCCACCCCCACCACAAGCATCTGCAAATTTAAAACCCAGGTGATTAGGGTTTTTTTAAATACATAATTTTACAATGCTTTTTTAAAAAATAGAGACAGGGTCTTCCTATGTTGGCCAGGCTGGTCTCAAACTCCTGGGCTGAAGCGTTCCTCTCATCTCAGCCTCCCAAAGTACTGGGATTATAGATGTGAGCCACAGCACCCAGCGTAGTTAATATTTTTGACTTCAAACATGCTGCCTCTGGCTAAATGTTGTGCAGCTTCAGTAGAGAGGGGTAGAATGGAAAGGAGTTAATTTTTTAAACATATTCTTCCTACTGCTTTTATTACTCTTTCAATAAAGTGCTAGAAATGACTCTGACTACATATAATTCAGAAATCTGAAAGTCAGACTATCACAAACATATGGCTATGCTTCTTGGTTACTTTGCTCTAAAGGAGGACAATTTTATTCATGAGAGTTCAGCCACTCCATGTGCCAAACTGCATGTCACAGCAGCAGCCGCATCTAAGCAAAGGACTGCAATATTCCAGAAGAATGCAGTGTCTGCAAAGGCATCTTACACCCAGCTCACCAGAAATGGCTGGCAAAGACTCATTTATTCTTTCATTTGACAGATACTGAGCAACTGTTGTTATTTATTTTATTTAACAAGCATTTATTTCCATTGTGCAATGTGTTTGACATGGTCTCTCATTTGAATATTAATTTGTTTGATCCTCATAATAACCCACAGAGAGAGGCACTGTATGTGTCCTCATTCCACAGATGAGGAAACCGTGGCATGAAAAGGCTAAGTAGCTCAGAGTCAAAGAGCTAATAAACGTGGAAGTTGAGGCAGTCTGAGTCTGGAGTTCAGGCTCTTAACCTCTGTGCTCTATAAAAGGCACAGAGCCCAGCACTGGGGACCTACTAGGGAACCACACAGACCCTACCTTTGCCCTCTCTGGAGCCTGCCTTCTAGCTAGGAGGGAAGGGTCAAGAGCAAGCAACAGTAGCAATTTAATTACAACTGTCAAAATGCCACAATGGAAAAGTGACAGGGGAGCACAACACAGAAGGATAAAGTATGATAGCAACATTCACTGAGCCCTCAGTGATTCTTCACAAAGCCCAAGAAAATAACGAATAATAGCCTCACTGTAGAAATGAGGCAGCTCTGGCTTAAAGAGGAGAGGTAAGGAGAGAGGCAGAATTCATCCTCAGTCTGAGCAGTTCTGACACCAGTCTGGCTGTTAGGAACAACAGATGTCTTTGTGTTCTTTTTGTATTATACTATAAATATCACTGTTTATTGTATTAATGTATATTATATCAACTCTATTAATATATAATATATTAACTTAATTAGTATGTTACATTACGAAAGGTCTAGGTATTTAGCTGGGTATCTTGCCAATTGCCTAATCTTATCACACTGACAATAATCACCTGATACCAAGAACTCTACCCACAACACGACTGTAACCCACATTGGTTAATGGCACTCATCTACAATTGATTCCTGTCATTGTTGATCTGCAGCTGCCCTATCCTTGTAGCTGAGGAGTAAAGAGTTAAGGAATGGGAGGCAGAAGAATAATCATATATCTCATGACTTCGTTCCAAGGGCCAAGTTAGGTGTTTTCCCAAGTATGTACACGCTAGAGGAGATCAGATGTCTCAGAGAAGAGAGATCTGAGGAGCTATTGGGGCTGATTTTTTTAAAAATGACCAGCCTGGGCAATATAGCAAGACCTCGTCTCAACAAAAAGTAAATAATATAAACAAAAAAGCAAAACTATCCCTTTATTTTAAAAGTACAGCAAGGAAAATGGAATACAACCAAAACATTCAATTTCAAAAGAGAGAAATTTTGCAGTCATTAAAAATTATGCTTGCAAGGAATTTTTAACAAATGGAGAAAAATTTATGTTCTAATAATATTTACATATTCAGAGACGGAGCAAAGAATGGAAGAAATATAAGGTCCTTTATGGAATAATATACATATTTTTGTACATAAAACATTTCTGAAAATGACACAAAGAAATAATGTTAGTAATGGCTCCTACAAGGGATTCAAAATAAGATGATTGAAAGGAAATTTTAACATTTACTTTACACCCTTCAATAGTTTCCTATACATAATTTTTTAAAAATTAAAACAAATTGCATTTAGGAGGAGTTTTAAAATTACAGTTAAAAATGCTTAAGCTACAACACTATCATGACAGGACTAAAAATTTTTACAGTAACTTTAACTATATAACCTCCCTCCCAATAAAAGAAACTAGAAAATTCTTGAAACACCAATAAACACAGTTATCCCCAAGGAGTCAGGTTCCCCTTTTTTTTTTTAACTTCATATACTTCCCTATTGTTTGAAATATTTACAATAAACATTTACACTTTCATGATTAGGGAAAAAAACTAGGAATAGAAAGAACAAACATCTTGGGACATATACTAATATGACAAGTGGTAGGACTATAGGAGTAGTTTTGTCAACAACTAAATGTAAAGTCAAATATAAAAAACCCAAGATTGTCACTTCAGAATGAGTAAATTCAAAGTTAACACTAAAAGACTATCTTCTTGGCCAGGAGCAGTAGTTCCATCCTGTAATCCCAACACTTTGGAAGGCCCAGGCAGGAAGACTGCTTGAGCCCAGGAGTTCGAGACCAGCTGAGCAACACAGTGAGACCTAATCTCTACAAAAAATACAAAAGTTAGCCAGGCATGGTGGTATGCACCTATAGTACCAGCTACTTGGGAAGCCGAGGCGGAAGAATTGCTTGAGCCCAGAACATCAAGGCTGTGGTGAGCCATGATCATGCTCTGCTGTATTCCAGCCTGGGCAACAGAGTAAAACCCTGTCTCAAAGAAAAAAAAAACTGTCTTCTTGAGAAAACACAGCCACATGTGGGTTCACAGCCCTATTTCAAAAAAAGCACATCTGGATTTTAAATATTTTTCGCCTAATCCTCTTTCCCTCTTCTTTTGCTACATGTATGAGATCCGCTTTCTAACAGTCATTTGAGAAGAGAATAGTGGCAATTAGCTGGGGGCAGGTCACAGACTCCACCCTCTGTGTGACTAGCAACTGCCTGCAGGCTTTGAGGCTCTTTCTTCCTCCACCTCTTTGGCAGTGTCTGCTGCTATGCCTTCCAACTCCTTTGGGAAGTTCGTTTTCCCTCTCAGAAGATGTTACCTTCCTCCCCAAAGTATGGATACAAAGCGCATCTTACAAAACAGTGAAAGGAAAGAAATCACTGCTTGAATCAATGCCACCAAAATGACATTGGTTAGCAAAATCTTCCTTGCAAGCTCTGCTGGAATAGATATTGGCACTGGATTCACTCTCATCATGTATTCTCTCTTTTAAGGTGTGAAAGTTCTTCATAAAGCAGAAACAAAAGCAGGAGCACCAGTTTCTCTAGGAGAACGAGAGCACTAGAGCCTGTCTCCCCCACTTTTTAGAATTAAATTACAAGATGAGCGCCTGGAGCCAGAGCTGAGCAACAAAAGGAAGTATGGGTTGTGGCTGGAGTAAGAAATGTCATGCTCTACAGCCTTAGCAGAAGCACCTGTCGGGACTCAACAGCTACCAAAATAATACAAAAAGCAACACCAGAAGACTGAAAGGTGAACTGCGGAGAGGAGTTAGTCTTAGAGAAGTCACCTACAAAGAGGTGAATTTCCCAGTTTTGCTTTGTTTTGTTTCTGTTATCATGGCAGCCTTGTCCTGGAGCAGGACTCATCACAGAGTAACAGCAGCGGGACGGCAGCATGAGCCACTCCATGTGAAATCCAGTCTATCTGGCCACAGGAACCTGTAAAAACGGGCTTTGCAGGCCAAAAAGGGATAAGGGGAAGCATGGAGAAAAAGATGAAGAGAATCCTCTAATTCTGCACATGAACCAGTATAATTCCTGGCTTCACCCAGAGTTGTGCATTCGTGGCACAGACCCAATGCACTACAGCAAAGGCCATGAGAGTTGAACTGTCTGAAACCATCACCCACATCTCAGGCTGACTAACCTCTGAGAGAGACATGCGGAGGACAGACCCAAAGTCGCACAGCAAAAGCTTTGAAAACTGAACTGGGATTAGCACCAGCACCCACAAAAAGTGAGACAGAAATGCAGTTTCAATCTATCAGAGTTTACAGGCGCTAAAAGAAACCCAAGAAAATCAATATTGCTCAGAAATTAATAATAGGACCCAGAGTCTAAACAACATAATATACACAATGTCCAGAATGTAACCCAACCTCATTTCACATGTGAAGAACTAGGAAAATAAGACCAGTTCTTTTTTTTTTTTTTTTGGAGTCAGAGTCACTCTGTCACCCAGGCTGGAGGACAGTGGCATGCTCACGGCCACCCCAGTGTAGACCCACTGGGCTCCGGTGATCCTTCTACCTTAGCCTTCCGAGTAGCCAGAACTATAGGTGCATGCTACCACGCCTGCCTAATTTTTTTTTTTTATTGTAGATATGAGGTCTCACCAAGCTGCCCAGGCTGGTCTCAAACTCGCGGGGCTCAGGCAATCCACTCATCTCGGCCTCCCAAAATGCTGGGATTACAGGTTGAACCACGGAGCCCGCCAAGAGCAGTTATTAAGAGAAAAAAAGCAATCCAATTTCAACCTGCAACTCCCAAAGAACAGATTTTCTTTTTTTTCTTTTGAGTTGGAATCTCACTCTGTCGCCCAGGCTGGAGTGCAGTGGCACACTCACGGTTACCCAAGTGTCGATCTGCTGGGTTCCGGGGATCCTTCTGCCTCAGCCTTCCAAGTAGCCAGAACTACAGGTGTACGCTACCACGTCTGGCTAATTTTTGATTTATTGTAGAGATAAGGTCTCGCCAAGGTGCCCGGGCTAGTCTTGAACCCGCAGGCTCAGGCAATCCACTTGCCTCAGCCTCCTAAGTGCTGGGATTACAGGCTGAGCCACCGAGCCCAGCCAGAACAGATATTATAGCTATACTCCATGAAGATATGGAATGAATGGAAAGATAGAAGTTCTCAAAAGTGAAATAAAAACTAGAAAAAGATGAAAGAGTGAGTGAAAATGAAGGGTCAGTGAAATTATCCAATGTGAAGAAGAGAAAAAAAAATTTCAGAAAAATGAGCAGGGAGCCTCAGAGATCTGAAAAAGAAAATCAAAATTTCTGGTATTCATATAATTGGTGTTCTAGAAAAAGAAAAGAAAAAATGGCAGAGAAATAATTTGAAGAAATAATTCTCAATTATTAAAAGAAATTTACAAATGCAAGAAATTCACAAACCCCAAACAGAATAAGCTAAAAGATAAACACACTTAGTCAACTGCTAAAGAGCAAAGATAAAGTATTCACAGCTGTTAAAGGAAAGTTACATATTACATAGGGGGGAACTATGATCTGACTTACTGAAGATTTCTCATCAGAGACCAGGGAGGCCAGAAAACAATGAAACAACATCTTTAAATGCTGAAAGAATTTAAAAAAAGAACCCCACCAACCTAGAATTATATATCCATTAGGAAAGAAAGCTAAATAATGGTATTTTTTAATAGAGGAAAACTAAAGGTATTCATTTTTAGACCTGCTCTTTTAAAAAGCTAAAGGGATTGCTTTAGGCTTGAGGAAAATGACACCAGAAAGAAACTGTGATTTTCACAAATTAAAAAACAAAAATAATATCTGGGTAAATATAAAAGACTAACACTCGCCTAAGTTCTTTCAAATGCATATGACTGTTGAGAGCAAAAATTTGGGCCTTGGAGTGAGACTCCAACTCAAAAAAAAAAAAAAAAAAGCAAGCAAAATTTAACATTGGTGGAATTTTCAGTGTGTGTTGATGTAATGCATGTCATGACCATAACATCCAGGTGGGTGGAAGGACAAAGGAACCTACATCTTTGTAAGGTTTTTACATTTTACTTGAAGTGGTACAAGGTTAACCCTAAGTAGTTGGTAGAAGTGTAGGTATGTTATACTGTCATTTATATATATATAAATTCAGTTATACCAATAAATATTAAATGGAAATTATACAAATCCATGAAAAGACATTGTCAGAATTTTTCAAAATAACAAAAAACCAACAATATGCTGCTTACAAGAAACACATTTTAAATATAAAGGCCTAGATAAATAAAAAGTAAAGAATGAAAAATGATCAAAAGAAAGTTAGAATGGATATATTAATTTTATCCAAATCCAATTCTTGTTTTGCCCAATTTTTAATTCCTCTATATTAACATATTTATATATAATCATTATTCCCTCATTAGTCCTAAACCCATTCCCAGAGTATTAAGCTGTGCTCCTCTATGATTTATAAAACATATGAGCAGACTCCTTCACTTTATGAATGAACCATCTTAAAACAGACAACTTTAATGCAGTAGTTTATTTTTTAAAAGAAAAGCAATATATAACAAACAGATCTAAAACACTGTTTGGGAAAGGTGCTAAGTTTCATATGTACACAGAGGATTTTATAGGCTTTAGGAATGGCATGGGATTTTCATTAAAAGTTACAGCATGGGTGGTTTGGAGAATAACGCTGGGGCAGAGAAGACTCACACAAGCAGCCTGAGAAAAAAATATTTTCAGGAGCAACTAAATGTAGATTTTAAGTAAGCATGCCTAAAGCTAGCATAAGGTTGTACAGTCTACAGATAGATAAGCCTCTTATAATTTTATTAGACTTATAAATATTAGCAACAATAGTAGGTGAATCATGCCTATCACTGTATCTTACATTATAATGATAAAAATAATGCTTTGGGCTTTATACCTGATAGAGTTCTGCCAATCAATACTTTGTACCCAAACATTCTCACTATGAAATTACAGTTTTGTAAGCATGTCACCTCTCCACCAGTCACTTTTTTTAAGGTAGTAGAAAGAGGAGAGAGAAGGAGACGAGGCAAGGGAAGAAAACTTCTGCAGTAGAAATTCATCAGTTGTTTAAAACACACAGATCTTCAGGGCCTTCAATGCAAACTGTTTGGTTATATCCTAGTTATAACTAGGGGAGGAGGCGAATTGTTTTAGAAGAAAGTATAAAATGAAGGGAAAGAAAAGTAAAGAATTGAACCCTGTACGTGTGGACCATGAATGCTCTCCCAAGTCTCTTGTATTTTAACATACATACTGTGATATGATTTAAAAACAAAAAATAAAATCACTCTGCTGTTAGTAAGATGAGTATGATTTCTATGTTATAAATGAGGCAACAGACAAAAAAGTGCTTTATCAATATAGGCACCCCTCACTTTTTTGCTGTCTTTTTTTTTTTTTTTTTGTATTTACCAGAATGAGAGGAATTTTCCAGGCTGTCAGTGAATCACTGTAGGTTATAGCAATAGGGTAGGCAGTGTGGAGTAGTGAAGAGTCCCAATTCAGTGGCAGAAGAAACAGGTTCACATTCTGAACCTACCACTTTCTTGATGTGAACCCTTGTCAATATCACTTTGCTTTCTGAGCC
>CAUYQG010238275.1:0-13642 GCA_963574415.1 Tarsius wallacei | reverse complement strand
TGACTTTACAGCTGGACTCTGGAGATGTCCACGAGGGGCTCTTAACATGACATCTCTTGCCATCCTGGGGTGAGATGATGGGTCCCAGGGGAGCTAGGCTGGAGAGCTGGAGGTGACAGGAGATGGACAGGTGGGGCCACCGTCTCCCTGTTTGTCTGTCGTTTTCGTTGAACTAGGTTTCCTTTGCTTCTGTGAGGACCAGTAGTCATATTATGGCAGGATGCTCATTTTGAGAAGCAAATGGGTGCCTTCATTTCTCCAGTTAGGGCAGGGGCTGATTTTCATCTCTTTGTCCTGTGGTACTTGTTTGTGTGTGTAGATATACATAGATAGACCTTAAAAACTGAGATGGATTACTGTTTTGTTGCTTTATTTGTTTTTCTGTTAATGTTTTATGATATTACTTGTGCCATTACTTTTTCACATAACTTGTAGTGGCTGCGCACTATTTCATTGTGTGAATGTCCAATAAAGAGTTCTCTATTCTTAGACACCTAGACCTCTTTCAGACTTCATGATGAGTAAAGCTACACTGAGCATTTTTATAGCTTATATCCCTTTGTGCTTGTGCATTATTTATTTAGAAAAAATTGTGAGTGGAACCACTGAATCAGAAGATCTGATTCACTTAGCAGCTTGATACATGTGGTGGCCAGATTGCCCGCCAGAAAGATGATACTAGCTTACCCTTTACTACAAAACCGTTCAAGAGGCCTTGTACTTGGTGTTATTAGGTATTACATTTTTTTTTTTTTACCTTAACAGCTTTATTCAGGGTTAATTGACTTTATAATTCCCATTTCTTGCCTTTTTTTTTTTTTTTTGAGTTGGTGTCACTCTGTTGCCCAGGCTGAAAGTGCAGTGACACACTCATGGCCACCCCAGCGTCAACCTGCTGGGCTCCGGCAATACTTCCGTCTCAGCCTTCCAAGTAGCCAGAACTATAGGTACGTGCTACCATGCCCGGCTAATTTTTTAAATTTATTATAGAGATGAGGTCTCAGCAAGTTGCCCAGCCTGGTCTTGAACCCGCTGGTTCAGGCAATCCATTCGCCTCAGCCTCCCAAAGTGCTGGGATTACAGGCTGAGCCATCAAGCCCAGCCACTTTTTTTTTTTTTTAAATACAGGGTCTTGTTCTCTCACCCAGGGGGAGTACATTGGTGCAATCGTGGTTCACTGCAGCCTCAAACTCTTGGGCTGGAGTGATTTCCTGCTTCATCCTCCCAAGTGGCTGGGATTATAGTTGGGCACCACCATGCCCAGCTATGTTTATGTTTTGTAGAGGTAGGGTCTCGCATTGTTGCCCAGGCTGGTCTCAAACTTCTTAAGCACTTTTTCTTGCTTTCTCTACGAGTTTTTTCATTTTTTTTTGAGTCGGAGTCTCACTCTGTGGCTCAGGCTAGAGGGCAGTGGCACGCTCATAGCCACTGCAGCCTTGACCTGCGAGGCTCAGGTGACCTTCCGCCTCAGCCTTCCATGTAGCTAGAACCACAGGTGAGTGCCACCATGCCTAGCTAACTTTTTTTGATTTATTGTAGAGATGAGGTCTTGCCAAATTGCCCAGGCTGTTCTCGAACCCCTGAGCTCAGGCAGTCCTCTCACTTTCGCCTCCCAAAGTGCTGGCATTATAGGTGTGAGCCCCTGTGCCTGGTGATGGGTTTTTGCATTTTATGTAGTTAAGTCTTGTTTTTATTTTAGATATCTTGACTAGATAGACTTTTCCTACCTTATTTTTATATAGCGGTTAATTTTATTTTTCAACTGTTTTCATGCTTTTGTTTTCAACTTTTGTGTTTGCATGTATCCTGGAGCGTGTTTAGTTGTGCAGTGTGAGGTGGAGGGCCTGACAGCTTGCTTGTAAGCTTTAGGTAGCCAGTCTCCTCACTCAGTACTACTGAGAGAGTGATCTTGCTTTTGCATGAATGTCAGAAACTCTGCCATTTAGTTTTCTGTCCCGCAGTATTCTCTTTTTAATTGTTATGGACAGGCTTCCCCCCTTCTCTGTAATGTCTATATGGGCTTATATAAAGTTTATGTACAGTATGTAAACACACATTTTTTTGGCCTGCTGTTGCTGTTCTGGAGAGCTGCTGGTTTTTTGAATATGTTTATCTTGTGACCTGTCACTTTCTGAGTCTCTTATTATAATGGCTTTTCAGTTAATTCTCTTAGACTTTCAAGGTAGATGGTCATACCATCTGGAGAGCGGCTGTTTTGGGGTAAGGGTTTTTTCATGATTAATTTTCACTTATGGAAGCTGTGCTGGAATGATTTCCTTAATTTCATTGACTTGATGTGGTACCTATGTGATGTTACCTACTCAGCTCTCAGAAGGGTTTTGAAATATCTGAAAAAACACTCCGCAAATGATCTTTGAGGACCCTTCTAGTTCAGAAGCTTTGTGAGTCAACTTTTATGTTGGAAGATTCCTGGCAGCGTAGACAGCTCTCTGGTATGTTAGGTTGAAGTGCCTGCAACTTCCTTCATAATTGTCTGGCTCCAAGGTTTTGCACGTCTATCTCCTTAGAGCTGGAGGACTTCTTCTGTGTGGTTTGGCAGAAATTACAAGAGAGAGCTGACAGATTACATCATTCACACTGGACAGCCCTTGTGGGCCTGTTTGCAGTGTCAGGTCTTCCGCTTTTCTTCTGGTCAGGTGTTTCTGGTGAGTTTTCAAGCTGTGTCCTTGCTGTGGACTACAAAGTTCTCCAGCCAGATTCTGTAACTGTCGAAGCTGAGCATCATGGAAGTCGCTGGGGAGTGTTAAGCGTGCCTGAATGCAGTGGAGATGGGACAGGAGGGAGAGGCAGGAGCAGGACACCTGGCACGTGAGCTCTGTGTCCCGCCTGCTTCTGCTGCTTCATGGTTATTTCTGGACTCTTCAGTGCTGCCCTCTTTTTTATTTTCTGTCTTCTTGTTTATTTTCCAGATATGCCTTGTTTTCTTTCTTACAGAAAATAGCTCCCCACCTCCTTTCTGCTTTGATCAGGATTACAGATGCTTTTCTGTATGTTAAGTGGCCTGATCCGTCCTCCTAACGTCCTTCCTTCCTTTTGCAAAACTACCTTCAAAATGCCCTGGCCAGTGGCAGTCATGTGTTCCACCTTGCAATGGGTGTGGCAAAATGCTGATAAGCTCATAACATGAAACCACTGATGCTTGGAAGCATTAATGAAATAGAGGATTTTAGAAAGCAGTTGAGTGGTTGAGGATAAAACGGAGATAGGGAGGGTTGGTGTCACAGAGGGCTAAAAAGCTTCTGAAGACTCTGTTCTCTTAGTTATCCACCCCTGATTTCTTCCTGTCCTCTTAGGTCTGTGTACCTGGTTGCCCACTCAGCTTTTGCATGGCGCACAGGAAACTCATATTCAGTATATCTGCCATTGAGTTTCCCATCTTCTCTTAAGAAACCCGTTCCCTCTTCCAAGTTTTTTTTTTTTTTTTTTTTTTTAATGTCAGTGGATGGCATCACCCACTGTCTCCCTAGTTGTTCAAGCTTGAAGCCTGGTAGACACATTTTATTCCTTTTCCCCTCCTGCACAGGTGTCAAACCCTGTGCACGCTGCCTCCTAATCCTGTGGTCTCCGCTTCCCCACCACTTCTGCTCTGGCTCAGGTCTCCGTCATCTCTCGCCTGGTGTCCCTGCATCTGGCTGATCTTTTTAAGCTTTTGCAGATTCTCTTACTAGATGGCTTAAAACCCTTTAGTACTCTCCGTTGCCTATTTTCAGTTTTGTGACTCCCTCTTCTGCCTCCCTTTTACTGTGTGAGTTTGTTATAAAGTACTGAATTTCTTTGGTTTTCGGACCTATTTATGATTTGCTTACCTTGGACTTGGAGTATTCTTTCTGTTTCTTTACCTTACTGACTCTTGTGAGACCTTAGCTTAAATGCTACTGTTCCAGGAAGCTTCTTTACGCTACCTAGTCTGTGTTGTGCTCTTTCTGTTTGGCCAAATATCCTGTACTATAATATTTACTTATTTTTCATGATGAATTATTATTACCTTTTTACTCACAAATCTATGTCTTGGCTTTTGACTTCTCTGTGAGGCCGGGGCCGAGTATATCATGTTTACTTTTATATTTCTGGTGCTGTGCCTTGTAAAAGTAGATGTCCCATACCCAGAATACCATACCAGTGCTAAAAATGTAGCAGTAAATAAGAGGCTGCTCTGGTTATTAGCTGCTGTGTGAGAAACCACTTCAAAATTGAGTAGCTTAAAACAACAGTAATATCTCCTCATGATGTTATAATTTGTGTAGGACTTTAGTCTCTGTTTCACCTGGTGTCAGCTCAGTGGGGTTGAAGTATCTATCTACTTTCTTTCTTATAATTTTTTTATTTTGAAGATGTGGGGTACAATTCAGGGTTAGGTATACAGATGTTCATTATGCAGGTACTCTTGTTCATGAGATGTGCCCTCCCTGCCGCTGGCAGTTTCCCACTACTGCCAATCTCACCCCTACCCCCTACCCTGGCAGAAGTATCTACTTTCAAGATGGCTCAGTCATATGGGGCACTTGATATTGGCTGCTGTCCAGCATTACAACCAGGGTGATTCCCAGAGGCCTTACATGGGGCCTTTCCCTGTGGCCTGGCCATGACTCTGGGGGGAGGAGCCACAAGAACAAGCATTCTAGGAAGCTGCTCTTAGAACTGTTAGAGCATTACTTTTACTGCATGCTGTTGGTTAAGAAGGCAAAGAGCTCAGATTCATGGAGAGGAGAATTAAATTCTGTTTCTTGATGGAGGAAGTGACAAAGAATTTGCAGGTGTATTTAATCTGCTACACAGACCTAAAAAACAAAAACTATAAAAATTGTTGAATAAATTAATTTCTGTCTACATGTTTCTGTGCCCAAGACTCAATTATCATGGATAAAAAAGGCAAAGTACAGCATTAAGTAAACATTTTAAGTGACCTTTATCCCCATTCTTCTTAAACAATTTTACTTAATGTTCTCTGTTATTGTATATTTTTTAATTTTAAAAATTTATTTGCACATACAACTTTTAATTTTAATCACTTTTTAAAAATTTATCTTTTATTATTTTTCATGCACTGATGTTATTACCCTAAGCATATTTCTGGAGTTGAAATTATTATATCAAAGGGTTTACCTAATTTAGATTTTGGTATTTACTGCCAAACTGCCTTAAAGAAAGATAATTTATATCTCAGCTTTTAGTGCAGGTGAGAATTAATCTGTTCATAATCTTGCTATCAGAGGGTATTGTAAAAAATTGTTTTTGGTTAATCTATTGGCAATTGATAGATTGCTTTTAATTTTCTTTAACGCTCATTTAAACTCATTTTTGGGGGTGTTTACTTTTTTGTTACTCACTTTCTTTTTTTTTACTTTTTATTTATTTATTTATTTTATTTATTTTTTATTTTTTTATTTTTATTTTTGAGTTGGAGTCTCACTCTGTCATCCAGGCTGGAGGGCAGTGGCCGCTCCCGGCCACCACAGCCTCTACCTGCTGGGCTCCAGCGATCCTTCCACCTCAGCCTTCCCAGTAGCCAGAACTACAGGCGCGTGCTGCTACACCTGGCTAATTTTTGATTTATTGTAGAGACGAGGTCTTGCCAAGTTGCCTGGGTGGGTCTCGAACCCACGGGCTCAGGCAATCCATTCGCCTCAGCCTCCCAAAGTGCTGGGATTACAGGCTGGGCCACAGAGCCCGGCCTGTTACTCATTTTCAAAGGCTCTTTGTATATTGTAGCTTTTAATTTTTTGCCTATTATATATTACAAATTATTTCCAACATTGGCTTTTAATTTTGGCTATACTTTTTTCTTATGAGGCGCTATTACATTTTTATGTAGTCTCATATATTGCGCTTTTTCTTTATGGTTTTTGGATAATGTTGGAAAGACTTTCCCTATTCCAAAATTATACAACTATTAGTACTTGACTGATACTAAATTTTTATGGTTTCATATTTCTACATATAAGTTTTTGATCCATTTGGAAATACTTTTTTTGTGTACAAAGTAAGGACCCAAATGTGTTCTTTTTCAAATGGCTAGATAACTTTTGCAGCATCATTTATTGAATAACTTACCTTTTGCCCACAGATTTGAAGCACCGCCTTTATTAAATTCTAAATGCCCCTATGTTCTTTGATCTACTTCAGGGATCTTGGTTTTGTTCCACTAATTGTTTGTCTTTCAGTAACAGTTTCCTGTAGCTCTTAGTATACTATAATATCTAGTTAGGACCAGACTTCCCTTATTATTCTCCTTGTGAGTTTTTTTGGCTGGTCTTACACATTTATTCTCATGATTTTCGAGTTGATTCTCTTTGGTTCTCTAGGTAGAAAATACAAACATTGGTGAATATTACCTGTTCCCTTTCTAATATTTATACCTTTTATTTTGTTTACTTATCTAATTTCTTTGGCTTCCATTCCCAGAATAAATTTAAGTAATAATGATGATAACTAGGTCCCTTGTCTTATGCCTGACATTAATGATAATGTTTTAAATATTGCTCCATTAAACGCTGCTGGCTTTGGTTAGGGTGTGTGCTTTTTAAAAGCATATATAATATTCTAGTAGGAATGGATGTTGACTGTTATCTAATGCCTTTTTTGGTTTTTCTTGATATAATTATATTTTCTACCCTCTGTGCTGCCAATATGGTGAATTATATTAATAGATTTTTCTTTTATTAAATTATTCTTATGTTCTCAGAGCAAATCTTATTTATAGTATATTGCTTTTCTAATATAGTATGGATTTCTGGCCAAGTGTGGTGGCTCTCACCTGTAATCCTAGCACTTTGGAAGGCTGAGGTGAGAGGATTGCTTGAGTCTAGGAGTTTGATACCAGCCTAGGCAACACAGTGAGATCTCATCTCTACAAAAAATAGCCAGATATGGTGGGATGTGCATGCTGTTCTAGCTGCTCAGGAGACTGAGGTGGAAGGATCACCTGGGTCCAGGAGGTTGAGGCTGTGGTGAGCCATGATTATGCCACTGCACTTCAGTCTGAGTGACAGAATGAGGCCCTGACTCCAAAAAAAAAAAAAAAAGTATGGATTTCTACTCAATACTTCCTTTTGGATGTTTGCAGCCATAGTCACAAGTGTAACAGGCATGCAGTTGTATTTATATATTCTCTTTGTCAGGTTTAGTGTCAGTATTATTGCTGGTTTCATCAGAATAATAGGGAAACTTTTTTCCTCTGTGCTCTGGGACAGTTTACGTAGCATAGGACTGAAATAACTTACCTGTCCCTTGTCTAGACCTGGTGCTTCTTGTGGAGTAGCACTTGTTTATTTTCTCAGCTTCTTCCTTGGTTATTTATGTGTTAATTTTCTTTCATTCCTGGGATCAATTTTGGTATTCATATTTTCCTAGAAAAATTGTTCATTTAATCAGGATTTGTTGATTACTACAATTTAATAAATGTTAGGCTTGCATCCCCTTTTCTGTGACTTCTACTTTTGTTATTATTTCTTAAGATTCTGTTTCTTGTCAGAAACAAGGCTGAATTCAATCTTCCTTTATTTGCCCTTTTTCACCACTCTGGCTAAGCTTTCAGGAGTTTGAAATATAGAAATTTTGTACATTTTGCATATTACTGGTGGAGGAAACAACCAGTAGACCAGTAAATTCCACAGCAATTATACATATCTATTTGAAGAATTACTTTCAGGGTCTTATCCATCTAAATAGTCTTGTAGCAAGATTGATCTGTTAGATTTGACAGAATCATATTCCAGACAGTACTGGTGGATCAAGAGAAATTGCTCTTTGCTGTGTCAGTGTTACACAGTCCTACAATCTGAAACTTTCAGTGATTGAAATATAAATATATCAAACTTTTTAGAGTTGAAAATAGGCTAATATGGTCAGCTAGTTTACATGATAAAGTAATTTCCTGAAAACAACTAGAAATGCTAGATAAATATACTTAAAAATGTTCATTCGTTAAAAGCTAACATGACAGTAAGAAATTACTAGGCCCAAATCTGTATGAAAGCAGGAATTCAGAGAGGCAAACATAATATTAAGACTTCTTTTTTTCTGAGGACATTTACCACATTCTGAGGAGCTTTTTATTTTGGTTTTGAAGGCCTCACAAGGCAAAGGAGATAGAAATTAAAGCCCGGGTTGGTCCAGGGTGGGGAACCTAATAGGAAATTCTTTCCCTATAAAACTCAGACTCCAGATGAATGCAAATCAAAACCACATTGAGATATCACCCAAAAACAAGACAAACAAGAAATCCCTCAGACTCCAAAGAGCCAATCCTATAGAGTATGGGTGAACCCAAATTAAGACTCTTCCACGTTCTTGCCCACAGGAGGCTGCAAGAGAAGTTGCCTTGGACCTGAAAAAAATACCTGTTCATTCCTAAGCAGTAATAACCACTGGCCTTCTCTCTCCAGGAATTGCAGTTCAAATTTACTTCACCTGGTCAAAAAAACAAAAACCAAAAAACAAACAAAAACCCCCTGCAGGTGTGAATTAAAGTGGTTCTAGATGCCTGACAGAAGGAAATAAAGGAAATTACATTTTTGTACATTTTTCAGGGAATTCCCACAAATAATTTTCTATAGAATTAGCTTATAATACAATATAATCAAGCACACAAGGAAACAAGGCACCATGAGTAAGAAGCCGCAGAAACAATTGACAGAAGTAGACTCTCAAATGCTTCAGCTATTGGAAATATCAGACTCAGATTATAAAAGAACTGTTTTGCTTTTGTTTAAAAAGAAAATGGAAAATGTCTGCTGGAAACAGGAAAATTACATATTTGAAAACAACTTGAACAAAACTTCTAGAAGTGAAAAACACAGTAATAATTATAGTGGAAAAAACTCAGTGAGTGTGGTTAACAGCAGATTAGAATAGATACAACTAAAGAGAGACTTAATAAGCTGCATATATGAGAGAAGAATTTATCCAAAATATATCATAGAGAAGGAAATGGGCAAAAAGAGAGGCTAAACACACACACACATCCACAAACACACACCCACACTTACACAGAGGGTCAACCATGTCTTTAACCTGTTTTCCAAAAGCAGAAGGGAAAAATTGTGGAAAAGGAAGTGACAATGTTTGGAGATAATAGTTGAGAATTCTTTAGCGCTGATGAAAAGTACCAGTACATGAATTCAGGAAGCTTAGAGAATTGCAAGAATAGCTTAAAGTTAGCTAGACATATCTTAGTAAAGTGGAGAACACTAGCAACCAAGAAAATGCCAGAGAACAAAAGACAGATTACATTCAAAAAAGCTGAGGAAGTTACACTGACAGCTGACTGCTCAGGAGCAAAAGTGGAAGCCAGTCAACAGTGGATTGATATCTCCATGTGTTGGAAAAGAATTTGCCAACGTTAAATTCTGTACCTGATGAAAATACATTTCAACTATGAGGATGAAATTGACATTTTAGACAGAATTGGAAAATATTCTCTGATTATAGAGAAAAGATGTAGACAGATATATTTTCTGGTTAGATCTGGTATCATAATGAAGGGTTCTAGGGTAGCTGACCCTTGAACAATGCAGGAGTTGGGGCACTGACTCCTCGAGCAGTTGGAAACCTGTGGATAACTTTTGCCTCCCCCAAATGTACCAATAACATAAACAGTTGATTAACACATAAATAGACCAGGATCTACATCTGTTTCATGCATTCATGACATACCTAACTTTTTCTTAATTTTTAAATATTTCTAGGCTATGTGGTTCATCTGAGTTTTTTGAAATTGTCATAAATCTCCAAAAAAAATCCCAATATATTTGTTGAGAAAATCCATGAGTGGACCTGCACAGTGTTGTTTAAGGGCCATTGGTAACTAAGCAATTCTGAGTTACACATAGTTATTTTATTCTGTGAAAATTGCGCTTATATGTAGCAAATAGGGATATTTTTTGGCATTACCTTCACTAGCATATCCCACTGACTTTTGGGTCTTTGCCCTCTGTTCAGAATCTTCCGTGTTATTGAAGAAAATTTTTTGTGATAGCTAATGGATGTCTTCAAGTCTTGCTATATCAATGTCAATTCTTTTTTTTTTTTTTTTAATTGCAGAGACGAGATCTCACCAAGTTGCTGGGGCTGGTCTCAAACCTGCTGGCTCAGGCAATCCACTTGCCTCAACCTCCCAAAGTGCTGGGATGACAGGCTGAGCCACCGAGCCTGGCCAGTAAGGTCATTCTTAATATTGATACTAGAAATATTAAATGTCAAGCCCAGAAGAATTTGATGAAAACTGTGTCCTGGTGTTTGTAAAAATAAGTCCTGGAAATTACTCTCACTGTCCCCAATCCCAAAGACAAATTTCTAGAAAAAAAATTGTGGGAGATGTGTTTTTAACCATGGACAGGGGTTGCCTCAAGGAGAGCCGAGAGGCATGGGAGGAACAGAAAGACCTTGAAGTTAGGTGGGTCTGGATTGGAAGCTGCTCTGCCACTTAGTAATGAGTCTTGGTCTAGAGGCTTATCCCTCGTGGTACGTAGTCTTCTAATCTGTAAAACAGCGAGCAAGACTGCCTTACAAGGTGTTGCCCAAATAAACTTACGTTTGTAAAAAACACTGAGTACGATCTGTGACTCTTAGTGGGATCCCAGTACATGGTCACTGTAGATTGCGCTTCCCTAGCGTGAAAAGCCAAAATCTGAAATGCTCCAAAATCCAAAATGCAGTCAAAACTTTGTTTTATGCACAAAATTATTAAGAATATTGTATGAAATTACCTTCAGGCTATGAACATGTATATATGAAACATAAAGGGATTTTGGGTGCTACTGCCAAGATACCTCATGATGCATATGCTAATTTCCCAAAACTTGAAAAAAATATGAAATCTGAAACACTTTTGGTCCCAAACAGTTTGGATAAGGGATGTCTGTACCGAGTAGAATGCAAGAGGCAATTAATTCTGGCAAGGAGTTTGAACTTGTTACAAATGAAATAAAATAAGTGATCATGTTTTTAATATTGAAGAGTCAAGGTCACTGATGGTAATGATAATTTGTTTTTTAAAGGCAAGAAAATGTCAGATTATGGCTTTACCTGTTGATTTGATGGTTAATTTTGCATAATGTTAGCTGAATATGTTCACAGGCCAGGCAGCTTCACATTCATTATGGCACTTAGGAGAAAGGCAAGATGAAATCAGTGACTTTCTTTAGAAAGTTAAAAAGATTGTCAGTATGTGCACAGACATGTACACACATACATACATAAACACACACAATTTTCTGTCTTTTGAGGTTAAGTTCATGATGACAGTTAATTCATGGTAAACCTGAAGTTTTTAGTAATTCATTCCAGAAAATGGTCCAAAGTGTGTACTTAACACTTTAGTTTTCAGAAGGTAAGTTTATTGCCATCAGTAATTTAGAATCACATTCATCATCCATCAGATAACTCTAATTACTCTTTAAATTGAGAATACTAATTTCTATAAGATATTTCATAGATCAAGATTTTTCTTTTTGTAATTTACAGTGGACACATGAAACTGAAATGTTAATGATGTGGAATTACTTGTATAGCTTGCAGATTCTCTTCTTTTTCTTTTTTTTTTTTTGAGTCAGTCTTACTCCGTGGCCCAGGCTGGAGCGCAGGGCCCCGCTCAGGGCCACTCCAGCGTTGGCCTGTTGGGTCCGGCGATCCTTCCGCCTCAGCCTTCCAAGTAACTGGAACTACAGGCGCGTGCTAAATTTCTGGTTTTATTGCAGAGACGAGGCCTCGCCATGTTGCCCAGGCTGGTCTCGAATCTGTGGGCTCAGGCAGTCCACTCGCCTCGGCCTCCCAAAGTGCTGGGATGACAGGCTTGAGCCACCGAGCCCGGCAGATTATTTTCTGGTCTTTAACGTTTTACTCAACATCTAGGTATTTTCTCTGAGTAGTGATGACTATGTAGCCTATATTGGCCGATTGCATTTTTCTTTATTTTCTTTATGTAAGTTATTCATTTAGGCCATCTCCTGCCACACGCAGAGGGTCGGAGGTCAGCATCCTGGTGGTCCTCATCTGATGCCAGGAGAGGAGGTGGGCTTCGGGCGGACGCGTCTTCTGGCCCGCAGGCAGAGCGGGGGTCCCGACGCGCGCCGTGGCGGTGCCTGCGCGGCAGGCCCGAGTCCGCGGCGTCCTCCCCGCGGCTGGACGCGGCTCGGGGCGCGCTGCGGGCCGAGGCGGGGCCTTCTCGCCGGGACGGGCCTGGTCCTGCTGCGGAGGGGGCGGGCGCCGAGCCCCCTCCGCCCGGCGCCGCGGCGTGGGCGGGGCCGGCCCGCCCCGCCAGCCTCCTCCGGCCGCTCCGCCCCGACTTGAAGCCGCCTGCCCTGCGTGCTGGCGGTTCAGGGGCGTTGCTGCGGCGTCTGGCCCCGTTTCAGGATGTCGGTTACGTGGAAGCGCCGGATCTGTAGCTTCTGAGTCTGTTCAGGCTCCTGGGGCGCCAAAGACGAGCCCGTCGTTTCTGGTCTTCCAAGAAGCTCCGGGATCTTCAGTCGGACGTTTTGAAAGTGATCTGGGTAGAAATAGTGACGTGGCTTTATCCAAGTACACACATACGCACATGCTTCCCGTTAAGCGTCTTAAGCGTTGTAATTTTCTTGATTTACTTGAGACGCTCATGTGGTGCAGAACTTGAGCAGGCAGCAGATTTTTGTGCAGCCGGATCACGTGCTGCTGGTATGCATGCCGTGCTGCTTTTGATCTTGGAGGTAATCCCTTGTAATCTCAAACTTTAGAGAACGTTAAGATCATACTCTCTAAGTTGATATGTTTTGCATTAGTAAAAATACATAGGATTAGAAAAGACACTGTACAAAACCGTGTAGATTTTTTTCCTGTTTACATTTGGCTTTGTGTTTCCTGTCTTGAGCTTTGCTTGTTTATATACCACAGACTGGTAATTTCTTATTAACTAGTGACTGCACTATGTAAAAAATTATAGGTTAAAGTGGAATGAACCTTTGTTTTGTCTTTGTGTCCTCTCATGTTTTACATTTTGAAAATGATGTTTTTTGGTTTTATTACATGAAATTTTTGTGTATCAAAGTCAGTTGTTCTAGGAATAACAATTACTCCTGTTGTTTAGGGTTTATTCGTGTGTCTTCAGTGCTCTAGTTTGACTTTTTGCAAAACCTATGGACAAATATCTTCATATTCTACAGTACTATGAAGAAAATTGGTGGATTAAACAAAAGACATCTAGTTTTTGAAATTTATCTAGTAATCCGTTAAAAAAAAGTAATGCTGGACAAATAGGTTTTCCTAGTTCGTCATGATTGCTTATATGAAATAAGTAAAGATACTAACTCACAAGTTTTACTAGCTAACTTTTCAGGTGCTCGGAGAAACTGTTCTTTTTTTTTTTGAGTCAGGATCACCCAGGCTGGAGTGCAGTGGCATGATCAAGGTTTACCACAATTTCAAAACTCCTGTGCTCAACGAGTCCTTCTACCTCAGCCTCCCTAGTAGCTGGGACTACAGGCATGTACCACCATGCTCAGCTAATTTTTTCTTTTTCTTTTTTTAGAGATGGGGTCTTGCAATGTTGCCTAGGCTGGTCTTGAACTCCCGGGGTCAAGCAGTCCTCCGGCCTTGGCCTCCCAAGGTTGTGAAATTACAGGCATGAGTCACTGCACCTGGCTAATTTTCC
>CAUYQG010238274.1:0-29138 GCA_963574415.1 Tarsius wallacei | reverse complement strand
TTAGATCATGACTATGGTGCTAGTCACTCCTTTTTCCCACTTATATACATTCTAAAGACTCCATCAGGTCAGTATCTACAGCATTCTTTTTTTTTTTTTTTTTTTTTTTTTAGTTGGAGTCGCACGATGTCACCCAGGCTGGAGTGCAGTGGCATACTCCTGGCCACTGTAACCTTGACCTGCGATCTTTCTGCCTCAGCCTTCCAAGTAGTTGGAACTACAGGCATGCACCACCATGCCTGGCTAATTTTTTGATTTAGAGATGAGGTCTCTCCAAGTTGCCCAGGCTGATCTCGAACCCGTAGGCTCAGGCAGTCCTCTCACCTCCACCTCCCAAAATACTGGGATTATAGGCATGAGCCACCATGCCCGACCCAGTGTAAATTCTTAAGCCCCTTCTAAACTTTATACTTCTTCCTCCACTTTATCTAACTATCTCCCATATTCACCCAACCACACTTGATCTCTGTTCTCATTTCCTTGAGGTGTCAGCATCTGAGGGTGCAAGGAGTGAAAAGAACAGCCCTCAGAGACAGAAGACCTGGACTCAGCTCCCAGCTCAGTCATTAAGTCTGTCAGCTTGAGCGAGGTTACCAAGGTCTTTGAGCCTCTGTTTCTCTGTCTCCAAAATGAGAACATTAACACTGATCCTATAGGCATGATTCGAAGCTCAAGTGAAGTGATTTATTACTGAGAACTTACTGAAGTGTAATACATCCGATTGTTACTAACATAGAGGGCAATCTGCAGATATGCTTCTGATCTGGGGGAGTCTCATTTTCTTTAAAGAAAAGGACTTGTTGAATGTCTTTAATTCTATAGCCTTCCCTTCAAATCATCTCTTTTGAAACGATCATTTGTCAGGCAGATGCCCCTTGCCCCTTAGGCTCTGGAAGTGTAAATCAATTCAGTCCCAGATCTCTCTGCTTGCAATCAATGCCTAGTTTTTCTTCTCTTTCCTGCAAAATGTGTTTCTCTTTTCTAATGAAAATTTTCTCCTGATAGCTGTTTGGAGTCCAAGAATCCAGCACTTGGAATGAAGTTCTGTGAATACATGCTGGGAAATGTGGGCCCAATATCAAAAATGATCGCCTCCAGCACAGTCTAGACTGCAGACCCAGCCTCCAAAGGGAAGTGGCGGTAGCAGTTCTGCCTGAGTCATTAAGCAGCTGGGCCAGGACCGAGGCTTGGAGCAAGCAGCTCACACATTGTCAGGAGTGCTCTCCAGCTGGCGGGGCCAGGCATAGGATGACTTTACCAAGGCGGGCTTCCACCTCCCATTTCTCTGAATCTTTCATTTTTATGACATTACAGCTAACTGTGGTTTTCTCAGAAAAGTTCCCCTGGAAGATTTAGACAAGGTGGGGAAGACCTCCCTTGCCAGATTCTTCATTTCACCTGCCCAGTCTCTAAGCTCTCTAAGCTGACATAGAAAATCAGGAAAGGGGGGAACATAATGCCACCCTCCTGCTAGAAGTGGAGCCTGGGATCTGGCATAGTTCACTGAGCCCACTAACTCCTTTGTGTGTCTTGGGGGAAAAGTCTGCATAATTTTCTTTTCTTTCAACATGAGGGTAGTAGAATGTCATTAAGACATAGGTTTAATTGCAATGTCTGCCATCTTAGTCTAGAGACCAGCCTCCCTGAGCTTGTTTCTTTAAAAGTAGAAAGTACATAATAATTACATTTAATAGAATTAAAGATGCCATTATTTTATGCAGTGCTGAGGAAGAAAAAGCAATGCTGCCAATTAGACTGAGACACTATTGACAATAAAATACATCTAAAAATCAAAGATGTTAAAGTGCTGAAAAAGAAAACACATCGTAGAACAAATGAAACATGGCACCTACCTCAGAGAGTTCCTGTGAAGATTAATTAAGATCATGCATCTGAAAGTGTTTTGAAAACTGTCAAGTACTGTAGATGTGCTGTTATATTTAATAGCAGCAGCACATTGCCATGGAAAAGCACGGGCTTTGAGGTCAGCCAAACTTGGTTTGAATTCCAGCAATATTACTCCCGAGCTTTGTGATCTAGGACCATTCTTTAACTCTCATGGATCTGTTTTCCACTCTGTCAAATGGAAATTGTAATTCCTGCTCTGCTTCTTTCACATATGTAGGATCACAAGTATGCATAGAACACACTCACACTAAAACATACTTATTTATCTGAAATTCAAGTCTAGTTGGGTATCTTGTATTTTTTACTTGCTAAATCTGGAATCCATAAGTAAACTAAAGGGATCAACAAATGTAAGGTGTAGGACAGTCTGGGTTATAGAAATAACACCTGGAAATTTTAAAAGGGCAAGAACAATTCAACGTAAATTAATTATGATCTGAGACAAGAGATCATAATAATCTTTGATGTCCCCAGAGACGGCAGAAGGGGAGTTTGCGAGACAGCAAAGATAAGAAGACACTGCCTCCGAAGGCTGTAGCCTTGGCTGGCAGGCGTCTGGAGGCGGGTGCTCAGATCCATGCCTTGCCTGATGGTGTCTTACAAAAAGCCAGGAACAACAGACTCCAAATAAATGTCTTAAAAAAATGGAGATGACTAAATGAGTAATAGCTGCAAGAAGAGAATTAAAGAGTTGCATTGAGTAAGAACATGTTCCAATGTTTTTCAATAAAACAAGGAAAAGTGTAAATTATTCATTTGTTATTTTTGTAAGGGTTTCAAATCTATGATTTTTCCTTCCTGTTTTGTCTCCAGCTTTTGTGTCCACAAGAATGTTTCTCCTCCATCAAAAGTAACTTGTTTTTGCAAATGGAGTCTGAAACCACACCAAAACTGCAAACGTAAAGTTCATTTCTCCCTTCTCAGGTCCCACTGGATAGAATCCTAGGAAGACTCTGCATTTAATACTACTACCTTGTTCTGAGTAGAAGGCAGAGTTTGTGTGGTATTTGGTTTGTTTTGACTTTATGAGTTACTAAATTGAGGTCTTTGATATTCAACCATGTTTCTGAGCTATTGAGATAGACTTGGGTTTTCATTAATAAATAAATGAATGACATTTGTGTTTTTTCTGACCACACTCTTACCTGTGAAAGTGGCAGACTGCAGCTGCAGTCCTTGGTTTACCAGTGGGGCTATGGAGTCCCAGGGCTCTGCAGGCCTAGCCCAAGTTCTCACAGTGGGTTGGTGGGAGCTGGACTCTCATGTGGCTCTCTCAACCCCACTAGCTCTCTTGGCACTTCAGTCAAACCACCTGGGGTTCAGTTGCTTCATCTAAGAAATATGGCCAATGCTATCTATTTTCAAGGTTATTTGTGAATTTCATATGAAACAATATGTATGGAAGGATATTATAAACTGCAAAATGGTATATGGTACTAACAATTCTTACACATTTAAGACCACCCCTTTGGGTCTTCTCCCGCTATGGGAGCTTTTCTGTCCTCTTAATAAATCCTGCTTTCTCAAAATAAAATATAAAATAAAATAAATAAAATAACGCAAACTGTTCTTACACATTCATCTTGTTTATTAACAGTATTGGGAGAAGAATCACAGCCTTCTTAGATTAAGCCTTTATTTTCCATTTTCAACATATGCACCTTCACGCAGGTAAAGAAACCAACTGTAAAATGTTAAGTCCTGTTTTTAGGTAGGGATCTCTGCCTCCTTCTCTGAAGGTGGGAAAAGCTAACCTTGACTTTGGGATGTACGCTTACAAGATGGGTGGAATGGCACAAGTCTTTTTAACAACTGACAAGCCTAGTGCATATCATAAAGAGAAGTTGCATAGAGAAATAGCTTTAAGGAAACTTTGAAGCTTTCATTGTTTCTTACGTATTGAGAAAGACAATTATTCATAAAGAGCATACTATTAAGAATGAGGGATAGTCAAAATCTTTCTCAGCACAATGCAAATCATGCTGGAAAAAAATGGGAAAAAAGAGTATACTTTGGAAATATGAGACTTCATTACTAATTAAGATAATTTTCCAAAAATTACATGTGGAAAACAATATTGTCACATAACAATCAAATGGGCATAGTTTCCTAGAATCTATATTATTAAAATCTGATCTATATATGAACATTTAAAGCCAGAAGAAATCCTATAAATTATATAGACTAGGACTTATATATTACAATTTTGAAAACAAAATCCAAATAAGGAAGGGATTTTGACAGGACCACACAGGAAATAAGACTGAACCAAAAATAGAATTTTGATTACCTTGCCCATAGGATCAGTAATTTTCAGGTGCACCAGGTCCTTTTTGCCTTTTCATAGAATTCTCATACATTCTTCTACTTGGAAAGTAGAAGGATTGCTTCACAGTTGCATTTCCTGTCCATAGAAAGATAATGCAGTAGTGATGTACCCAGCATTACCACCACTGATATTAATATTTCTTAGAGGTGACTCCTTTGCAGTGACTTTCTCAATTACATTAACTTCATTTTCAATGAGTTCTTATGGCTCCATCTTCTTATTAAGACAGAAAGGGCCTTTCAGACAGAACCGCCATCTTTCAGTAATTCACCAAAATGGCTAACACAAAGGGAAAGAGGGGGGACACCCAGAACATGTTCTCTGGGTTATTTAGAAAACATGGAGTTGTCCTTTTGGCCACATACATGCGAATCTACAAGAAAGGTGATACTGTAGACATCAAGGATATGGGTATTGTTCAGAAAGGAATGCCCCACAAATGTTACCATGGCAAGACAGGAAGAGTCTACAATGTCACCCAGCATGTTGTTGTAGCTAACAAAGTCAACAGCAAGATGGAGAGAATTAATGTGCATATGGAGCATATTAAGCACTTGAAGAGTCAAGATAGCTTCCTGAAATGCGTGAAGGAAAATAACCAGAAAAAGAAGGAAGCCAAGGAGAAAGGCACCTGGGTTCAGCTGAAGCACCAGCTTGCTCCACCCAGAGAAGCACACTTTGTGAGAACCAATGGAAAGGAGCCTGAGCTACTAGAACCTATTCCCTAGGAATTCAAGGCTAAATAGGTGTCAAAATAAAAGATCTCTGGATAATTAAAAAAAAAAAAAAAAGAATGCTGTAGATACTGACCTGATGGAGTCTTTAGAATGTATATAAGTGGGAAAAAGGAGTGACTAGCACCATAGTCATGATCTAAGAAGAAAAAAGCTTAGACTGGGGAAAAGACCTTAGAATAAAAGACCTCTGAATGTGAGTTAGAGCATTATCTCCATTTCCTTGCTTCAAGAATCTCGATGCAAATTAAAAAAAAAAAAAGCATCACATTTTCTCCAACACAGCCAGTTTTGTGCAAAATGGTGTCATGGAAAGAGGAAAGTCTTTTGTATCAAACACAATTGGGTCCAGGCTACAACACTTATTGATTTTTGACCTTAGGCAAGTCATCCAACTGATACCCTTCCTGGTATCAGTTTCTTCATCTATAAAGTAGAGGCAATATTACCCCTCTTAGAAGTCTTCCATTAGTTCTTTACATAGAGCTGATTAGTTTACTTTTTCTTTGGGCTTCTTGAACCCAGTACTTGCTTGGTGATAGCCTCATGTACCATATTTGAGTTTCTTTTTTACTTCTGTCTCTGCTTTATACTCCTAGCTCCTTGAAGGTCTCACATCATTGCGTCCCTAGCACCTGCATCAGTGTCTGGCAAAGAAAAGATGCTCAGAATATCTGCAAAGAGGAATGCGGGGAGAATTGGAAGCAGGAACGACACGAAAGAAGGGATTTGGACTAACAGACTGCAGACCTTTAGAATCGGTCCCCTATTTACCCTGAAATCTTCAGCCTCTTTTCTCCTTTCAATTTCTCAAGCTCTTGTCACAACCTCTGCCTCTAGTCCATATACAGGTGACTTCTGAAAGGAGCCATTTTAGGTTATAAAAGGAAGTATCTTTTCACAGAGGGTTAGTATTCTAGAAAAAATTAAATGTTGTTTTACAGCTGATAAAGCTCTTTCACTTCTGTTAGCTTCTGTTTTGAGTCTAGCAACAACCCTCACTGACAAGCTGGGCAGGCAGCACTATTTTCATTTGCAGATTAGGAAACCGAGTCACAGCAAGGTTAAAAACAAATATCCAAGGTTACAAAGTTGCCGAAGGGACAGGCAGACTCTGAAGCCAAGCTGTCTGACTCCCTCTCCCCGTGTCTCCCTTGTGCTTCATCTCTCCAAGATAATGCAAAGCTAATAAGGCTAAAAATAATGACAGGAGAAAAGTTCCATCGACATCTCGGATGTGAGTCGGCTTTCTCGGAGTCTCATATGGGAGGACTGCACAGCCTACACTTCCTGCTCACTCATTAGACAGACCTTCCAGTCCTTTGGAGGAGAGTGAGTCCTGCAGAGCTGAAATGGGAGCTGAATCATGGCAAACCCGACTGTTTGATCAGAAGAGAAAGGTGTGGGTGGTCGCGTCCCAGACAGAAGACACTTGGCCAGATGGAGATGCGCCTGCATACTTGGATCCGGATCCCCCGGTACTGCTCTCTTTTGACTGAATAGACTGCTGCAGCCAGAGAGTCACTCACAGCTCCTGGAGTCCCTGGACCCTTCAAGGAGGGACATGTCCAAGGGTGACTGGGGCCACAGTCATCCAGGGTGAGAGGCTGAGGCACCCAGGAATGCAGGCACAAGCTAGTTCTTGGTAAAAAAAAAAAAAAAAAAAAAAAAAAAATTAGGCAGTAACAACAGCATGGCAAAGATGCTATTTATACAACACCCATCTGGTGAGCATTCTGGGTGCTTCCCTTCAGACACACAACTCAAAGACAGCAGGTTCTTCGGCTGAAGCAAAAGATTCACTCTGCCAATGCTCGATGGCCTGTGATAGTGCCCTGTCCAAAACCATCCCATGTAAATGGAGGACTATGTGAAATGGCCCTCCTTTTCTCTTCTGTAATGATCATAGTAATCATTAAGATAGCCACAATTATTTTGTACTCTGTACTAATCATTTCTAATCTTTATAACAATCCTGCTAAGTAAGTGTCATCATATTATATACGTGAGGAGATGGGGATTTGCAAAGTTAAGGAACTTATCCAAGGTCCACCCAACTTGAGTGGGAGTGGGGCAGTAAGGCTGGATAACCTACTGACTGCCCATGCTTGGGTCACTCAGGGAGTGGGTGCTATAGCTGGAGTTCAAATCAGGTCTGTCTTGCTTCAAAGCCCAGCCATGCTGGCTCTGTGTTTCTTACTTCCCTGCACCCCCATTTGCTTTCTCTTCTCTGCTCCCCTCCTCACTTCCCTGAGGAAAAGAACCCCTGAAATTCATCTCCAGAGAAAGGCAAGATGACTGTCACTCTCATTGGCCTGACACTGAGATTTTATATGGCTTTAATCCACTGGAATTTGTAGGCAAATGTTACCCTTTTGTCTTTGGCAAACCCAACTGCACATTGCATATTCACAAAGCCTGACTGAGACACTGAGAATTGGGAACTCCTCCTCCTGCCACCTCCAACTTCCTCAGCTCTTTCTCTGCCTGTCCTGTTCTTCCTCCTGAGCACATCTAGGCAATGCCAAGAGTGCAGAATCTGCAGCATGATGAGGAAGACGTCTGGCTCCTTGGTCCTCCTTCCAGAGTCCTATCGGAGCCTAATCAGGGTTTGAAGATGATCTGGGCAGTCATTTGTTTAGGTTAGCTCTCCACCTGTGTAGAATGTAAAGAAAAGAGGGTCACAAAAGAAATTCTAGAAGCCTTTGAGTGCATTTAGGGATATGTGAGAGGTGCAAATTACAGATCTATAAATCTAAACAAAGATGGAAAAAATCCCAGGAAAACAAGCACTAGGTGTTTATAACTTACTTTAATCTGATGAGAAAGAAGGAAAGGAGAGAGCAGAGATAGGGAGGAAAGGGAGAAAAAGAATAAAGAGATCAGAATTTACTGACTTCTTCTGTGTGTCTTATTCAATGTGGGCGCTTTGAGACCGGAATGAGAGACAGACTTTGTTTTCAGTTTAGATTTGTCACTAAATGATGAGTGACTTTTGGCAAGTCATTTCCCTCTCTGGCCTTGTTTCACATTCTAAAAGTGTTGGAGTATATATCTCTAAGCTCCCAGCCAGGCTGGTGCATGTAGAGATATAGAGTCTTTATAAACCAATGCTTCCTTCTGCAGTAAATCTGCATGAACAATGGCAATCCCCAACACACATCATTTTAACAGAGGCAGCTAGAGTCCCAGAATGTGTGTTTGCTCTGGGCTCAGTGCTAGTAATGATGGGCATGCCTCTTGTCTTTTAATTGCAGCACGGCGTTCTTTCTCATCCAGGACAGGGATCTGATTAAGTGTTAATGACTAGTTGACTGGGAAGGCTACCATATATCATTATTAGATTTGAACCATCAGTGAGGATAAAGGGGGACTAAGTGGGTAATTGGAGATCAGGTAGGGGAAGAGACAGAGAGGAAGAGGACAGAGACAGAATGTGTGAGGTGACAGAGAAGGAGAGTTGCTGAGTTGAGTCTGTGTGGAAGATCTGTAGTCAAATCTCTTGGCATGACCAGCTCACTTTATTTACATGATACATATTATTTAGCTGAGAGCAGTGGGCAAAGATAGTAATTCCTAAGAAATGAACTGAGTTCTAGTCTTGGTTCTGCCAGTAATTGACAAATATCATTGCCTTTCTCTGCTCTTCTACAAGATGAGGGGTGTACATGTATCATTCCAATGATACTCATCCACAATAGGATCTTTCTCATTTGTCCTGACACACTACAGAAAACCTAGGGCCACTTAATGTGCCCAGCTCACTGTGCCTTGATGAGTTTTATGCCTCTTAGCTTTCTCTGGGAAAGCAAGTGATCATCAACAGAGATGTCTGCCTTAGAACTGGCCACTTTCAATATGGCCTCCACTCTTCAGGGGGACCTGGGTGCTGTGGCACACTGCCTGGCTCCCCCATGATGCTTCCTTGACTTTTCTCTGCCATATTTGAGTCCATTTGATTACAGTCCAGAAAATATCTGTTGAGGGTGTTGCCAAGGTGATTCCTGCATTACTTTAGAATTGAACCAGATGTTCTCCAAGATTCCTTCTGATTCTACAATAGAGAGACTTAAATTATTCCCAGAATCAAAAGGAAGAGATAAAAAAGAGAAAACAGAATGTGACTTCTTTCATATGTTTCAAAATTTATGGTTAAGTTTTCTTTCTTTTCTTTTCTTATTTATTTACTCATATATCTACTATTTTTTATAAAACTGAGCCATGTGTTGTGCAGAATCTCTAGTTGTGGGGTTTCAGAAAGCAATACAGCAAGCAAAAAGAAAAGGAAAAAAAAAGAAAGAAAGGAAGTAAGGAGAGAGAGAGGGAGGGAGAGAGGGAGGGAGGGAGGGAGGGAGAGAGGAAAGGAAGAAGAGGAAGAAAGAAATAACAGCAAGCAAAGAAAGCAGAAAGACTGGAGGGAAGGGGGGGGGGAGAAAGGAAAGAAGGAAGAAAGGAAGAAAGGAAGGAAGGATGGATAGGAGAGAGGGAAGGAGGAAGAGCAGCCTGTAGAAAAAGATATAGAGAGGCTGAAAATAAAAGATGTAAAGGGGAGAAAGAGAAAAAACAGAAGAGAAGAGGAAGAGAAAAAGAAGCAAGGAGAGAAGAGAACTAGAAAAACATCAGAGACAAATGTGGCACTTGAGGATGGGTTTCCAAGCAGCGGCAGTACTGCCACCCCCGTGCAATGCGATGACTTCCTCTGAGGAAGAACTTCTGCATCTGCGGAGATGATCTGCCTGCCCTGGCTGGCTTTCAGTGCACAGTCACTACTGTCTCTGAAGATGCTGGAAGTGGAATAATTCACACTTGCTCTCTTGCCAGTGTTGTACCAGGAGAAAAAGGCAGTTGGAGTACACTGGCTGATGACTTTCTGACCTCCTGTGCTGCCCAAGGACATGTTTGTGAACTTGATCTTCTCAGCAAACATGGAGATAATGTGGGAGGAGGATGTTGGGAGTGGCCACTCCAAGTTCAGACTTTACATGTCTGTAAGGATACCAAAGAGACTACTAAGCAAAGCAATGAAATGGTGAAGTTGAGGCAGTTTGGAAGATAACAAAGTTCTGTGCAGAATAATTTTTACCAATCTTAAAATTACTTTAATGAATCTTTTTTTAAAAATCAAAAGAGTTTATTTCAGTATCACAAAAATTTGAATGCAAATTTTGCTTCATCACTTCATACTGAGCAAGTGATTTAACCTTTCAGAGCCTCAGTCTTCTTATCTATACATTGGGATAACACTACCAATCTTATAGAACAGTTGTAAGCATGAGAGACCTAAGTTTTCTTTTTTTGTTTTTTTTTTGAGTCAGAGTCTCACTCTGTCGCCCAGGCTGGAGTGCAGTGGCACACTCATGGTCACTGCAGCCTTGACCTGCTTGGCTCAGGTGATCCTTCCACCTCAACCTTCCAAGTAGCTGGAACCACAGGCATGAGCCACCATGTCCAGCTAATTTTTTTGATTTATTGTAGAAACGAGGTCTCGCCAAGTTGCTCAGGCTGGTCTCAAACCCCTGGACTCAGGTAATCCTCTCACCTTGGCCTCCCAAAGTGCTGAGATTACAGGCGTAAGCCACTGTGCCCAGCTGAGGCCAACGTTTTCTGGACCAAAACTTGTTTTTTGTTTCTAGATGGTCTGGCTTCTTCTCAGTATGCTATGTGGCACTTGACTGGTGCTCAGTTGGTATCGGTTCTCAAGCCCTTTAAGTGTCTGATTCTATTTCTTTCTTCATATCAACATTCACTGAGGTGCATCAAAGTGCATACATTGCTAGAAAAGGATCATTTATTTTAAAAAGCAAAAAAAATGAGGTTTTATGTGACAAATACATTCAGAAGGAAGTAGACATAATCAGCAACAAAGAAGGCTCTATGATGTCCATTTGCTAAGAGGTTGGTGGCATGCCAATATCATCTTTTTCATCCAGCGCATTTCTTATACCTGGAAGGAATGCTTCTCACTCACCCTGGGACCCTGTGCATTGTCACCTGTAGCCTTCTCTACATACTTTTCCCGTTCAAGTTGAACTCCAATAATTGGTTTTCTTAAAGTGTAGTTTTTACTCTCTTTTTGTTTTCTTCCCTAAAACTTTGGAAAGTATTTTTGTATTCTTCTATTTCCTGCCTTTTCTTACTAATTTTTCTAAGGAGAATCAGCTGTTCATACCATCTGGTCATAGAGTTCTCAAGAATTAGAGAAGAGTTTTTAGTGATAAGAAATTTCATTGTTACTTGCTGTAGGTATGTAGGCAGGAATCAAGAGATTGAGAGAACTCTCAGGTGTCTGATCCCCGCTGGGTTAAGCTGTTGTTTAATATGAAAGAGATGTTCGAAGGTGGCATTGTACAAATACCCACAAATACGTAGACACATTCACATATAGATGTACAGGCAGAGAATACACAACAGAATAGGGATAAGGGATGTTAGACCTCTAATTCCACTTCTGTCACTATTAGAATAATTAGTTAATTCTATAAAGCAGATCACACATTCCAATTTATAGATGAGAATACTGAGGTGTAGAGTTGTTATTTGTTTCTCTCAATACTACATTTCTATTATATAGACCAGCAAATATCCAGATTTTGCTTTCCTAGTCCCTGAAATGAGTGCTCAAAGTTTAGATGTGAAGGGAGGGCTGTTTGTGTGGTTGTGTCTTTAACTCAACACCGTTATTATTTTGATTCCTTTAGGTCATACTATGTGGTCCCTCTGGTAAGTGCCTGTTCGACAAAGAGAAATCTGACATATCTAGTCCATCCATCGACTCTACCTGTAGAGTCTCACCTTTCTTTTTTTTCTTTTTTCTTTTTTGAGTTGGAATCTCACTCTGTTGCCCAGGCTGGAGTGCAGTGGCACGCTCACAGTCACCTCAGTCTCAGACCTGCTGGTCTCCAGCGATCCTTCCAACTCAGCCTTCCAAGTAGCCAGAACTACAGGAGCACACTACCCCACTCGGCTATTTATTTATTTATTTATTTATTTATTTATTTATTTATTTATTGTAGAGACGCAGTCTCACCAAGTTGCCCAGGCTGGTCTTGAACCCATAGGCTCAGGCAATGCACTCGCCTTGGCTTCCTAAAATGCTGGGATTACAGGCTGAGTCACCAAGCCTGGCCCTCATCTCACCTTTCATACACATTACCTTTCATACGTATTATTCAATTACATTTATTTAGGGCCAAGTTTGTGGCAGACATAATTTAAACACTTGAAATAAAGAATTAAAAAAAGAAAAATTCTCTCACATCATGAATTTATACTGTAGTAGGAATTTGGGGATAATATAATTTAAGCAACCTATGAAATTACAATATTTTTAAAAATGGTGAGATATAATTTACAATTTTATTGGGGAGAGGGGAAGGGGAATTTATCTTAGGTAGCCTGCTTAAGAAAAATCTCTCTAGGAGACAGCAACTGAGCTGAGAGTTTGCAGGTGAGAAGCAGCAACTATGAGAAGAGTCTGGGAACATTGGTCCAGGAAGTGGTAACAGCAAGAGCAAAGGCCCTGAGGCAGGAATGAACTTCACTTGTTCGGAGAAAGAGAAAATTGTCCAAGGTTGCTGGACCTTCATGAATGAGGGAGAGTACACATGAGGCTTGAAGAAGTCACACAGGTCTTATAGACAGAGTATAGAGAGGAAAGTAGATTCTATTCTAAATGTAATGTGATGATAGAAGGTTATTAAGCCTGGGAAGTGAATAATCTGAATTTTGTTTTTGAGATAGCACTCTGAAGTAGAAGTTTAGTTTAGGAGGTCATTGCAGTAGAGCACATGAGAGACACTGGCAGCTGCGCTGGGGGGTGGCAGTAGACTTGGAGATTTGGAAGGCTGCAGGATGTATTTCAGACATATCCTACAAAACATTTGGGTGGACTGGATTGTGGGGAATGGCTCATACTTCTTGTAGCAATCACAATGGACGTGTTTACAAAAATGTAGTTAGTTGGAAGGAATAAGTTCTAGTGTTCAATAGTACAGTATGGAAATTATAGCTAACAATAATTTACTGTATATTTCAAAATAGTTAGAAGAGAATGATAAGACTGTTTCCAACACAAAGAAATTATAAATGTTTGAGGTGATGGATATCCTAATTACCCTGATTTGATTATTACACATTACTTACAGATATCAAGGTACCACATGTACCTCCAAAATATGTACAACTATTATATATCTATTTAAAAACAAAAAAACAAAAAAAAAATCACTAGCAAAGAAAAAATGAGCAACTAAAAGGCCTAAAGGAAAAGCAGGGTAGAAGGAATTGTAAAGAGACTGAGAGGGAGCAGCCCTCGATGAGGGAGACCGGAAGAGACTGTGATCAAGAAAAACCAGGGTGTGAAGAGAATGGCCCACAATGTTAAATGACACTGGATGACCCGGAAAAACCGTCAAAAGGGGAAAAAATAAGTGGAACAAAGTCTTAGGGATGAAGATTGAAACAGCACCCGGTGCTGAGATAATGTGTGATGAAGAAGTGTCCTCTGAGAGTTTGGAAACCCTGAGAAGGTGTGGCTAGGAAGAGGAAGGGGGCCATGTGTGGTAACTAGAGAAGGCAAAGCCCTGGCAAAGGACCCAGTGGGATGCTAGAGCAAAGTTCCTGGGAAGGTGGCAAAAGGGAAAGTCCAGCAAAGAACAATGACTGAAGAGTTGCCTTCTGACAGAGAAATACTTAGCCCCCAGTCTGTTTTGACTCCTCTCCTCTCAGGAACCTTTTATTCTCTTTCCGATATTTCAGCTCCTTTCTTCTCTCCTCCTTTGCTCTCAGCTTGTCATCAAACTCCATTGTTTGCAATGATTGCTTGGAGCCAGGTGTTAGAAAGGAAGCATACTGACTGAATAAATTTGCACTGAAGTTTTGGTGAAGAGAAGCCTTCGCATACTTCTTAGGATGCCTGTATTTTAAAAGGGAGCATAAGTAAACCCAATTGAAATTCTTGTAAGTGAGGGTTCTTCCGGTGAGAAATTTGGAAGTGGTAGATTGATTTGGAGTGATTTATGACCAGAGACTATCTAGAGATCTAGGTTAAAGTTACATCCCAGGGACATCCACTTTGCTCAACCATCTCTGAGCCCAGGCAGATCCTTTTCAAAACTGCTTTTAGAGATTCTTTAATTATAAAATGTGAGGGTCTTTAACACTGGAAGAATCCCACCCAATATGCATTCTATCAAGTACTCAAGATGTTTTTGGCATTCTTCTGGGATAGGGGTGGGGCAGGAGAGTCCAAAAGCAATCCTGGGAAGCTGAACATTAAAAAAACAGAAGGATTCAATTAGGAAAAAAGCCTCTGTATCACCCCTCTGGGACCACACTGCCTCATTCCTGCAGGAGATTCCATCTTTGAAATGTCTTCTATACAAAACTCCCTCTCTCACCACCCCCCCCCCCCTTGAAATTTCACAGCTGTGATACAGAGGGACTTTGAAGGGCGGAAAGACAAAAGGGATTTTTCCTTCCTTTATGGTCGTATTTAACAGTCAGTTTCCAAATGGTATTAATAAACATTTAAACTTCAAAAACGTAACTTGACATTTCTACATCCTTTCCATTGTCGCTACGTTTTTGTCTTACAAAATGTCTTACATAAATGATTTCTTATGGCTCACACACTACTAAAATGGGTTTACATGCTTCTGCATTCAGAAATATGTACATGTGCTTATTAAAGTTTCTGTTGGTGTCCCAGAAGTATTGTGATGGTGACTATGATTCAAGGGACAGGCATCTAAGGGTATTAGTTCAAAGTCTAGATCGAAACTCCAGGATCAGTACATGGGACACGGGAAGTGAAAATGCAAAAGAGACAGTGGTACAGTGAGTACTAACTTACAATCTTTCATTTGAATCCCAGATATACTACAGGCCACCTGTGTAATCTTGAGTATGTCACTTAATCCTTCAAACTCAGTTTTCTCATCTGTAAAATGAAGATAATTATGCTTTCTAACAGGAAGCCTTAAGATTTAAATTAGATGATAATATGTTTAAGTTTCCTTACTTGCACATAGATGTTGTTCAATGAATGACATTTATTATGGATAATTTAATCAAGGTATTCATATACAGAAAGAGAAAGCAGAGGAGTAAGCAATTGGCAGGTAAAGGGCAAATGAGTGGCAGGCTGAAGCACATGGATTGTTAGGGTCCAGCAATTTAGGAGTCCCAAAGTTCTCCAGGAAGGCTAGGACTTACTGCCAGGAAACTTAAGTAGGAGATGAAGTAGGTGAAGACACTGCAAGCACCTCAGATTCCTGGAGAGCCCATATCTGGAAGCCACCGACCTGTTGGAAAGGCTGTGAGCTGATAGATCCTAGAGTGAGTAGCTTCAGTCATGTGGCTGGGCAAATACTAGACACTCGGACCCTGTCTGCTGCTTGCCTGATCTCAGAGGCCAGACTCTCTCCTAGGAAATCCTTTTTGGATAATGTCACAAGAATGAAGGTTTGGATTATGATGATCATGACTTCATGTGACAATGGGGGCTGAGACTGGGGAAGAAAGATTACATTGCAATGAGTAAAATGGCTCCATTTTCTGCCTTTCCTGGAGACAAGCAGAGCAACGGAACTACTTTGGAGATGCTCATGCCTCTAGATCCCAAGGAATATGGTCCCATCTCAAGGAATTTGGTCATTATCTTCCACTTAGGGAAAAGGAAGTGAGATTTTGCCCTCATCCGCATGATATTTTCTCTCAGAAATCCCCATATTTGTCCCTTTACAGTGGGCAGTTTGGTGCTGAAGGATGGGTCCAAGAAGGCACACAAGGTCAAGACAGCATGGAGTTGAACTGGCCTCTGCCACTTATCACCTGTGTGATTAAAAGGAGTTTTCTCCTTCTTTCTGGGTTTCTGCTCCCATATATGTTATAATAGGCCTACTAATTCCTAACTTACAGGATTGGTGGAAGGGTTGCATTAGAAATCACATAATATGTGTGTGTGTGTGTGTGTGTGTGTGTGTGTGTTTATATATACATTTTAAAGACAATAACTGGCAAGTAGTAATAGAATGGGTCTCTATTTTGTTAGCTTTTATGGCTATTGTGGTTGACTAGCCTAGCACCATAAGCTCATGGGCCCGACTGTACTTCTGCTTGGGTTAGAAATGATCTAAGTGTAGGCTGAGGTGAGTGGATTGCCTGACCCCGTGGGTTCGAGACCCGCCTGGGTTCTGTGTTTTGTGCCTGGGCAACTTGGCGCCTGGGCAACTTGGCGAGACCTCATCTCTACAATAAATCAAAAATTAGCCGGGCATGGTAGGGCGCACCTGTAGTTCCAGCTACTTGGAAGGATGAGGCGGAAGGATTGCCTGAGCCCAGCAGGTCAAGGCTGCGGTGACCGGGAGCGGCCACTGCACTCCAGTCTGGGCAAGAGTGAGACTCCAACTCAAAAAAAAAAGAAATGATCTAAGTGGTCTGTGTTATTAAGGTCCTCAGAGTTTAGGGATACAGACAGGTGAAGGAACCCAAGGAGGTCACAGACACTTCACTTTTCTAAAACTGAATTTTAATTATGCCATTACCCTGGTGACAACCTTTCACTTGCTCCTGATTGCTTTCTGAAAAATCCCCACCTTCCTCTCAGAGTCTACACTGATAAGCAGGATGGGTGGAGTTCTTGTTTAGTTCTAACCTAGTCAAGTTCCTCATGCCCTCAATATTATACTACTGGCATCACCCTCCAGTCTCCAGGTTCCCCCTTTAGATCTGACTTTCCACATTTTGCTTTCTCTCCCTAGAATGACCTTTGCATTCTACCCAAAACACGGGTTTATCCTTAACACTGGATTCTGTGTTTTGTGTCATAGCAAAGACAATCTTGATAGGTTAAATGCTCTTTCAAATGTGAACTTGTTACTGTCCTTGGCCCAGGACCAATGATTGTTTTAGAGTTGTTAACTCATTAGACTGTGAACCTTCTAGGATAGAGAGGTCAGTATATTTCATCTCTGCAAGTCCTGAACCTAATACGTAGCCCGGAAAATATTTGTCCAATAGATAAGTGATTGAATAACTTGGTTTTTAGCCCACAGCAGAATATTTCTCATAGTGTGATCCTCAGACCACCTGCATCAGCATATCCTTGGGGAGCCTGTTAAAACTGGGAGGTTCTGAGCCTCACCTCTGACCTACAGCTTCTCTTGGGTGGGGCCTATGATATCTGCACTGCTAACAAATTTCCTGGTTCATTGTGCTCACACTGACATTGAGAATTACTGCTATGGCCAATAGATGCAGAGAGGTGAAACCCTGAAGGATAAATGGGGGGAGTTAGGACAGTGTCAGAACCATTTCACTGTAATGCTTTCTAATCGATAGCCATAATAGTCTAACAGATAGTCATAATAACGATACCACATCACCAAGAAAGGTTTAAACTTGTAGTGAGCAATCTCCCTTTAGAAAGAAATAGTAGCATACAAATCCTTTTAGAATTTTCATCCAAGAAAAGCCAGAATTTTTAAAGCTGAAAAATAAAGAAATAAATTATTTAGAACATTAATGCATACAAAAAAATTTATGGCTGAACTTCCCGGGGAGTAGCTAATACACAGCACAGATACTAAGTTCATTTTAGGGAGTTCTTTTTTGCCATTGTCACCCTCACTAATTGGCCGCACCAATGGAGCCAAACAGAGGAAGTGTCCAGGAAAACCAAACAACACGTGGAGATGAGTCGTTAGCTCAAAACAGGCCAGGCCGTGCTACTGATGGAAGCCACAGGGAACCCAATTGCGAGTGGATCTTGGCTCAGATCTCACCTCCAGCTCTTCCTTACCCTGGGCCCTGAGTCCTCTCTTTTACTCTAAAAGGCAAGTGATATTTCAATTGGGCAGTTAGGAGAAATATGTTTACGAGTAGATAAATGCCAGGTGCTTTACCTATTTTATTAAAGAGATTGCTATTTCCTAGATTGAAAAAACTGAGATTTGAGGAGCACAAGGACTTTCTCACTGTTGTTAGACAGCAGATGTTGGAGTTCAACTTTGATTCCAAGTTTGTTGCAGTGATGTGTATAACAACGCCCACTATCTGGTAGGATATCAATGAATTTAAATCCTTTCTTTCCCATTGCTAAGAAGACCCTAAAGCATGAAACAAAATACTTGGAGCATCTCTGCTGTCTTTCGAATCATGTCTGTGGCAACACCACAGATGCAGCCAGCATTTCTCTCTCCCGGATTCTCTCCATCTGGAAATATTAAGCAAGTCTGTCTCTGGGCACAGGTGACTGCCATGGTGGGAAGGGCTAATGGCTCAAAGAGTGACCTCAAAGGTGACTAGGATCAAAGTGGACATAAGCTTTGTAGATCAAAGGCATTGCCTCCCCCATGGAGCGAACCAGAGAGCCAGTCAGGGCAGCCAAAAAAGCCCGGGCTGCTGGAACACCATGCTCCCATCAGTCCATGTTCCTAATTAGGCAGCCAAGCGCATCAGCTGAGTCTTCTGGGTGGTCTGAGTGTGACTCTCCAGTTGCAGCCGTGGCTGGAGCTTTAGGAAGGGAAGTCCCTAGGCGTGAAGAATGGTAGTCAAGCCTGGCCAGAGAGAGACAGGTCCTACCACTCAGAAGGGACAGTCAGCGCCCAGCCTTGCAGTCATTGTGGTTGTAGAGACTTCTATTGTCCTTGAGATCCTGCTTTAGATTAGATGTTGGTGTTATAATTCTGGCTTAAAGAAGTGTTCAGATCTTTAAGCCACTTTCACCTCATAGCATTGGTTTGCTGGCCTAAAAAAAGAGCATATCTTTGAAAGGTCTGTACTGTGAGAACCATAGAATAAAGACTTCCACACTGGTGCAGATAAAGTGATAATCAAAGCTTCCAGTTACTAAGATCTTAAGAACTACCAGCAATTTACACATCACTCTAACCCTCACAAAACTCTTTTTGTTGGGTGTGGTTATCTCCATTTTAAAGATAATAAAACCAAGGCTCAGAAAGACAAAATGACTTTCGCAAGAACTTACAGCTCAGAAGTAGTGATATTGGGACTTAAATCAGTCATTTGGATCCCAAGCCTGCTTCTATTATCTAGTGCCACATAATCATGTGTGGAAAGAGTCATAAACCCTTGGCAGCAAACAACAATTTATTTTTGCTCACTAGTCTATGGGGGAGGTGGGAAATTCTGATTTGGATCAGGCTCTGTCGATTGGGACTAGGTTTATTCCTGTGTCCTCGGCTGGCTGCTGGATTGGCTGGGGCCAGGCTTATCTTGGATGGCTTCTGTGGGGATGACTCATCTCTGCACCACATGGTCTCAGCCTCCAGCATGCCACCGTGGACTTGTTTTCTGGAAATGGCAGGGGTCCATGGGCAAGAGCGTATGCACACAGGCCTGGGTTTGGAATTGTCACACTGTCATATCTAACTCATCCTATTGGTCAACACAAGATATAGATTTAAGCATAGAGAAATAGATTTTATTTGTAGATGGGAGGTCCTTTGAAATCACCCTTACAAAGGTGTTGTTTGAATATAGAAAGGGTTTTGGTTGGGGCCCCTAATACAATCATTATCACAAAACCTGTAATCCTTTCGTTATGCCAGTGTCCCATCATGCAGAAAATTGGAGAGTTTTGTACATTTCTCTTATTTTTTGTAAATAAGTTAAAAATTCAATAATGCCTTTATCTTGATTTAAGTAGTATATGTGTCTAGGTTGAAAGATGTACAATAAAATTTTCATCAAATTTACTAAAATTATAATTGGCACCTAATGAGAATTGGAAGAAAATAAAGTATACTATTCTCTAGTCATGGTGTTTTAGAATTACAGAGTGAGACCTCTCATCTCACAGAAGTACTGCAATGGTTCCTCACTGATTTTAAGAGCAAACGCGAAGTCTTCTGCTTAGTAGTTTAAATGTTATCCATTTGGCCCTTGTTTTCCCACTGGTTCTATCTCATAGTAAGTCCATCCTCCACCTCATCTTCTTTCCTTCAGCCACAGTAAGTGGTTTGTTTCCCCTCCGTCCCACCCTCCAACTCCCACCATAATGTCTCACTCTCATTGTCTCTGTTTACGCATAGGCTCTTCCTTTTGTTCCGGGTGCCCTTCCTGTTTTTATTCTTGGTTAACTCCTACTCATCTTTAAAGCCCCAGGGCACCCTTTCCTGAGCATAAACACCTGAGTTAGAGCTGCCCACCCTATCATTGCACTCTATACTGTGCTATCTCGCCCTTGCTTGAACCCTCTTTTCTGAGTTTCCTGGGGGGTGGGGATACAGGGGCAGGTCTGAATATTCTAGTCATAATCGGTGGCAAGAAGTTATTTGTCAAATAAATAGATAAACAATACACCTGCTTGGAATATTAATTATTCTTTGAGGAAGTGACTTTTATATATAGTTTTAAATTTCATAACTGTTCATGCAATTTCTGCAAATAAAATGTTATTTTCTTGAATTATTCCTTCATGGCATGAGTTTCAGGGAACTCTTTTGGCAGTCACACCTGCTGGATTGGCTGGTTAACCATCTAGGCTGAATAGAGACACCTCATGTGAGGAAACAAAGCCTCAAGCTGAGTCATGTAGTTCCAGAGGCACAAACTCCCTCAGAGTTCTTGAGACATCCTTATGAGCTGTTTCCAGAACTGCCTTCCAGTACCAACTTCATCCTGTCCGTCCCATCTCCTGGATCTATCTCAACATTTGGGTATTGATCTTCCATTCCAGAACACAGACAGCACTGAACAGGGTGTGTAGTTTAAAGAATGAGGGTGTATACAGGCATTTCAGTAAATAATCATATCCTGGAGGGTTACAGATGAAGTAGTGTGGACTGAAGGATGTCAAGGCTACAAAAAAGGAAAACAAAAGGAATCAATCTTGACTTTTCAAATAATTCATGTCTATGTCTATGTTGATTTATGCACACATATCATCTAAGTATAGCATATGCATGCATGCACATTTGTTTATGTATTTAACATATCAATATATATTTACATGTGTACATTCATCTCTCTATCTTTGTGTAAGTATGTATCTCTGTATATATGCATGTATCTGAACATGTTCATAAATGTATACTTTTGTGTATACGGGACTTGCGTGTTATAAACATACCATGCACTATGCATGTATAGCCTTGATTGAGTTTCCACAGGGAGGCATGGCAAGACTCATTCATATGCATACATGCACATAAATATCTACAATCATAAATATGTAATACTTTATATGTAAATGTGATTATCTGTGTGTATATGTGTGATGTACCCCTCTCTGATTATTCATATGAGAAAGAATGCACAAATGTTTTTTCTACATATGCAGAAATAGGGACATAAGCACTTGCATGTAGCCTTATCAAGTCCTAGATTTAAAATATAAAACATAGATATTTTTGTAGAAGCAACATAACAAGGAGGAGATTTAAGATTGTGTTTAACTTTTTTATTTCTAAGTGTGTCTGGAAAAATGCTTTGCATAGAGTAGGCACCTGTGAATATCCCTGTTGACAATATCTTTCAAAATGCTGCTGGAGAGGATGCAGGTGCAAATGTGAAGCCAGAGGCAGGAAAAGGAGACTGCGTTCCTATATTGTTCATTCCTAGTTCTTTCCTTTTAAAAGCCATGTGACTTTTCTTCATGTAAGATCAAGATTACAGTGTCGCTCTACCTACTCACAGGCACTTGTTACAAGAGTCAAATTAGATCACATATAAGCTTTGTCAAGTGCAAAGCTATTTTCTTGAAATGGTAATGATGATTCAGCTGATGTCTGCTGTTTTGGTTTATAAAAGGTAGTAGTAAGGCGAGGCAAACACTTGAATGATTGTACAACTGTGGGGAAATTATTTAATCTCTCTGAGCTTCCATTTCTGAAACAGATGTGATATGGAGTTATTAGAGTTTACTGAATTTACCAGTCTAAAATTCTTAACACAGTGCCTGGCACTGAATGCTCAGTTAAGTTGACTATCAATATTGGTATCACTGCTATAAAAATAGTGAGTTTACCTGACACACAAATGTAGGAATCTCTGAAAGGTGTTGAACTATACCAAGGAGTTTTAATCTGGGTTTCATAAATCTTTCAGTGAATAGAATTCAGGGGTTTGTAACCATGAAAAAATTACATCTTCATTTGCACTAACCTCCAACTGAAATTTAGCGTGCCTTTTAATTACGAATGAATGTAGGCAACACATCAAAGGTGTATTTGCAGTACCTATAAGATCAATAGATACCACATATTTTCATATTTTATTATAGTTGTAGATAGCTCAAAATATTATTTACACATATCACTTTAAAATTATGGTTCTTCTTAGTTCATTGCTAGATTTTTTAGTAAACACAATGTGCCGAAACACAAATATTACTACATCATATATTTATGTTAATATGGGTAACTATAATCTCGTTGATTTTCTTTAAAATTCCTGGGTTTTTAAAAATACATTTAGAATGTTCTGAGAATGGATTCATAGACTTTCCTGGCATGGAAACAACTAAGAAACCCTGGGTAGGACAATGGAGAGATATTATCCAAGGCAGCTGAAGACCAGTTGAAACATGAGCCCAAACTGTACTCAGATTGTGAGGTGAGGCCTGGATGCTATGCAACAGATATAAGAAAGGAGGCAAAAATGTGATGGAAAGGGCAATCCTGGTAGCAGAAGCTGGAAGTTGGAATTAGGACTGGTTGGCAAAGAGATGAGTAGCGCCATCGATTTCGATTTGTGTTTGGGCAGGATGAGGCCATTAGCAGTGACCATGTGGGTTAGAAAAGCTTGAAGGCCTACCATAATTCTATAAGAAAGGGATTGGCAGTAGTGGGATGATCCCAGGTAGGTGGGTGGGACATAACATCAATAAGGGTACTTGATCTCAAACCAGGAAAAATGGGGACCAAAGGGAGGTCCAAACTTTACCTGTCTGATGACCTAATCCTGAATTGTACCCCACATCTTTAAAATAAAAATATATAAAAATATAAAAAAGAAAAGCTTGAAGGGATTTATTATATTTTCATAGCAGTGATATCAATATTGATAGCCAACTAACTGAGAATTTATGTGCCAGGAACTGTGTTAAGAATTTTAAATGTGTAAATGCAGGGAACTCTAACAACCCCATGTCACTCATGTTTAAGAAGCAAAAACTCAGAGAGGTTAAGTGACAGTGACTGTCCCACAGTCATGCATATGGCAAAGCCAAGGCTTAAACCCAGGGATCTCAAATACATTGGTGTTGATGACAACAGCACAGTTTCCTCAAATGCTGATCCTTCAGGTAGGCAAAAGACAAAGGTATTCCTAGAAGCCTGGAGCCCATTTCTTATGGCAGTGAGGTTCCTCCAGCCTAGCCTTTCATCCCTTGCAAGGGGAAAGAAGTTATAGCCAAACATGAGATTCCTAAGGGCAGGCAGCATCTCATCGTTGAGGGAAGCAGTGCCAGGAGAACTTCTGGTTTGGCTTGTACTATACATTTCAAGTCTATTCTTGGCAGGGTCACTTTCTGCCATTACATTGGCTGCACGCCTGAGTTACTCTAAGGTGGACTTCAGAGCAGCCTAAGTAAATTGAGAGAGTTCTTAGTGCACCTAAGTAGAAGCCTCAACTAACTTTAGGGGCTTGGGTGAGGGCTGAGGTTCTGTGTGCAATAGAAATCTGAGAGCAATCACCTTGAGATTATTCTTTAAAACAAAAATAAAAACAGCAAAAACAAAATAACATTGGGACTAGAGCACATGTTTCAAATTCAGCACAATCAACTTATCTAATTTCTTTTTCTCTTGAAGTTTAAGAGAATGTGAGCTGCTGGTGAGAGGGATGATACTGAGATTCCACCATATCTGCTTCCAGGCCAAGAGAGATTGAGTGGATTTTCAGGATCCTGCTTACCCAGGGTGGAAGGGGAACTGGGTCTAAGGTGCATAAATTCCCACAGAGGAAAGACTAGAGAAAAACCTTCTCTCAAACTTTACTAAGTACTTGAATTCTTCTACAACTGCTTTGGACAACTGAGCAACATTGACTTGAATTCTTTTGGTGTCATGAAAACTGTTGCCTCCAAAGGTAACTCAGTATGTGGTGAACTTTATCCTTAGAATGTTTGTTCTCATGTAAATTCATGCTCCTCTCATGTGCCTTCCTCTTTAGAACTTGTGATTACATCTAAGAAGACACTTTTGAAAAAATTTTAAAATATTTTAAATGATGATGGCAAAATTTATTTGTGGGTAATAGATCCAATTAACTGAGCAATCAAATGAGACCTTACAAATCTCCCCTCTCCCAGCCAACACACACACACACACACACACACACTCACTCACTCACACCAACACTCCTTAAATTTATATACATACATACATACATACATATATATATATATATATATATATATTTTTTTTTTTTTAGTTGGAGTCTCACTCTGTCGCCCAGACTGGAGTGCAGTGGCCGCTCCCGGCCACTGCAGCCTCGACCTGCTGGGCTCTGGCGATCCTTCCGCCTCAGCCTTCCAAGTAGCTGGAACTATGGGCGCGCTCTACCACACCCGGCTAATTTTTTGATTTATTGTAGAGATGAGGTCTCACCAAGTTGCCCAGGCGTGTCTCAAGCCCGCGGGCTCAGGCAATCCACTCATCTCAGCCTCCCAAGGCACGGGATTACAGCCTGAGCCACCGAGCCCGGCTCTTAAATTAATATTTTAGTGAGTTTGTGTCAAACACTTAGTCTAAGAAATTAGTTCACTTTTTGTTTAATATAGTCTCATAAAAACTCCTTTCTTTATTTGGTTTCTCACTTTGTGCTTAATTTTGAGAAAGAAACTATTATTATTACTCTTCTGTCATGACATATATATGGGCTATAGTGGGTTCTTTTTTTTCAGACCATATACTGTGTGGTTTCATTTAATCTACAATATGGGTAGATGTTCTTATCTCAATTGAATAGGTTAGAAATATGAAACTTAAAAAGACTCAGAGTCTTGCATGACAGCATAGATCCAAGCCAGTGTATGTGAACGCCAGGTTTCCAATGCTGGTTAATTGATCTCAAAGCCTACAATCCTAACGCTAATATACACTCTATCTCTTACATAATTTACCACATCATTTTGTAATACTTATTTGCTTCCTCTACAAGATTTTGGTGTCCTCATGAATAAAAAATGTAATTTATTTATCTCTGTGTTCCTTGTGTCTAATAAAATGCCTTGTACAGCGTGAACTTAGTGAATAAATGAATACATTAATAAAAGTAAACATGATTGCTTTATTTAACCTTCTGGCGAATGCTATACGTATTTAAGAAAATCAAAAATCGATTACTTTTTAGTTATACTAGTTCAAAGAAGATATGTAGGGCTAAATACATGGATAGTTGGAGCTGCAGACAAAGATGGGAAGGTTGGAGTCGGTTGTTTTCTGTCTTGAGGCGAACCAGGTGATTCATCACTTGGGGTGGGAGAGGATTCTTGGAAAAAGGATCTGAGAGGATGTTAGGGTCAAAGAGAGGATGTGGAAGCTGAACCATGGTTCATACAAGAACTGGGAACAAGTCCAAAGGAAAAGGAGTTCCAAAAGAAAAGCATTGAGTCTATCTCCTTAGAATTCCATTCCATTGTATGAGCAATGTTTGGAGAAAGGAAAGAAGAGAGAAAGAAAAACAGAAAAATTGTGTTTTTCTAAGTTGTTCTTTGTTAGCAACTGTAATCGAGAGGAATGAAAACTAGATATGGTATCAGAGAGCCTAGGATTCAAGAACTGCGCTCTGACATTTATTAGCTGTGGGCAAATTACTTAACATGTTAAAATCTTCATTTCTCATCTGTAAAATATGGTTGATAATATCCAACTTTAAAATTGTCATGAAATTAAATGAGATAATCATTGTGAAACTGTCTAGCAGAGTGTCAGCCACATACTAAATGTTCCGAGAGTGTTTACATAGATGACTAAGAAAAGTCCTAGTCTTCCTAAATATTTTCCAGGAAAGGCTATCATGATGGGAACTATTGGATAGGCAAGTCAGTGAATAGCAAGAAGGATTTGACCTTCTGTGTCCCCCCTTGATCACATAGTTGTGAATAGCCTTGGTGAGAGACTAATTTGAAACAAATGTGCACTAGAGATGCATTTTCTAAGGAAGCGCTCTTCCTGAGGAGTTTTAGAGGAGATTCTTTAAATCTTTTTCTGCCTGTATTCAACACAGATCTGGGAGGTGGTTAGGTGCCAGGCACTGTGCTGAACCCGGATATGCAAAGATACAAAGACTGTGCCCTAGTTCTCTCGAAAATTACGGTCTGGTGAGTCAGAAAGATATTTAATGGGGTTTTATATGTTGGAGACTGGCTGACTATAGTCACTATACTGACTAAATTTGATACAAGTCCCAATTTTTTAGCTTCTTCTCCATTGTTGGCATATTCAACACATTTTTTCATTCATTTCTCACTGAAATGCCGCACGTTGTGATGTCTGTCTCTGCATTAGATGGCAAAATGAAAATACAGAGACTAGATATTAGTTTTAAGTTTTCAAAGGAGAAATAAGCCAATTCAAATATTAATTTTTTATGTAAAGGGCAATCATGAAGAATAGTCACAGAAATCTTGGAAAATGTGAAAATTATTCAGTTTATTTAGGAAAATGAGTAAATTTTTTCCCAACTGCTCTCCCTGGAAACCTCAAAAAAAAAAAAAAAAAAAGAGACTAAAACTTTATATTACACAGATACCAGAGGATAAATGTGAACCTCAACAATAATACTTCAATAACTGTTATTTTATGTTAAGTAGTTTTTCTTTTGAAGATATCTATTCTGATTTGACACCATGTTTAAATTGATTCCATATTCACTACCTCTCTTTATACAACATAAATTCCTCACTTATGACATATTTATTTTTGATTTTCATTTCAAGCACAGTATTCAGGATTACAGATGTTCTGGTTTTAAGATCTTTTACGATGAGGATCATTTCATTGTTGTTGCCTTTATGTATAGTGACTTTGCCAGTTAGGAAATTTTGGACCATACAACTTTCCTTTCAAAACTTTGTAGATTTTTTTTTTTAATTTATGCTTTTTTCCAATATTGTTGAAGAAATGTCTGAAATCATCAAAATTTATTTTCTTTTTTGAGTAATCTCAGCCTAGAAACTGTTTTCTGAAAGAAAGAAACTTATTTATACTTAAAGTTTACTAACTTCATCAAAATATATCTTGGTCTTTTTTAAAAATATTTTTTTCCTGTAATGCCATGTATATTAGATTTTACTGTGTTGCTACAATAAAATCCAACAGTATCTTGCAGCAGTGCAAAACATCTATTTCTGATCAGCTCATAGGTTTGTGATTTCTGGAGTCAGCTGAATCTGTTGTTTTAGTCTTATCTTTCACCTCTGGGCTGGGTCATGTGCTCCACCTGTTTTCATTCTGGAGCGCAGGATAAAGGAGCCTTTGTACCTGGAGCACATCTTTCTTACCAAAAAGCTAGAACCTCAAAATGGTGAATAAAAACATGTGACACTTCTGCAGACCTTGGACTGGAGTAACTGACCATCATTTGCACAGACGTTAAAAGCGATTATTATCAGTAACCTCAAAGTCAACGGGAATTATTCTCAGCTTACAAGGATGAAAGTGGGGTGGATAGGATGCAGGTCTTCCTTTATTTCAGGGACTAGTTTCCTTACATATTTAGGGACTTTTCTTCACTTGTTACATTTCTTTTTAAACCTCAGTTAACAAGATGCTGAATCTTTAATCCCTAATTTTTTGTGTCTGCAGTTTTAGTTCCAATTGTTTATTTATATTTTCCGTGTCTTTTTCTGCAATTTTTAAGACTGAAGCAAATACAAAATAGTTTTTTAAATAGTCAAAGTTAACAATTAAAAATATTGACATGTAGGAGGCAAATTTTTCCTTATTTTTGGATAGAAGATGATCAACTTAAAAATCCAAGATCAACTGAAAGTGTTTTATAAAATTTTAATTGGTAATTATAAGTTTGCTGGTTGCAAAACATTTACAAATTAATAGCTTTCTTATATGATAAAAATAATTACATAGTAAAGCTGATGAAAAAAATTACCACAGTCATAATAATATTAAGGAAAGGACATTTGCTACTAGTTTAAATACAAATATTTACACCCCATGTAAAAAAATTATAAAAATCTTCAGAAAGCTATAAAACAATAATTGAATACATTGTATTGAATGGAAAATTCTCAATATCATGGGGGTTCTAGTTATCACTAAACTAATCTACATATTAAACTTAATGGAAATAAAAAAATTAATGAAATAGAAAAAAAATCAATTCCTACAGAAGAAATAGCTAATTAAAATGCTTAGAATATTTTTGGAAAAGTAAGAATAATGAAGGAAGACTTGTCCTATCAAATATTTAAACCTCAAATAATGCCATTATGATAAAATAACCTCGATGTTAACATGAAAGTTCATCAACTCAATGAAACAGAGTCAAGAGTCCAGAAATCTTTGCATGTGTGTGATAAAATTGAGTGAATCATGAAGGTGGTACTATAAAATATTGAGAAACCTTAGCTAGTCAGTAAATATTTTTAGGACCACTTAATAGCTTTGAGGAGAGGTTAGAAGAATAAGCCTTTATCTGTTACTCCCTTGTAATCAACACAATAAATTCACAATTTAATTAAAATTATTTAAAAAAATCATTTAATGACTACATTAGAAAAAAATATTGAAAATATTTTTATAATCAAGATTTGGAAGACATTTCTGAATTTCACATAAAAGCCAGAAAACTTAAAAACAAAATTTGATATATTTGAGTATATTGAAATTTCAAACTTCTGCATAACAAAAAACACCATAATTGAAAATAAAAGAGGTTTGAAAAAAAATTGCAGCCAGGCTCGGTGGCTCAGCCTGTAATCCCGCGCCTTTGGGAGGCTGAGGTGAGTGGATTGCCTGAGCCTGCGGGTTCGAGACCCGCCTGGGCAAGCGAGACCTTCATCTCTACAATAAATCAAAAAATTAACCGGGCGTGGTAGCGCGCGCCTGTAGTTCCAGCTACTTGGAAGGCTGAGGCGGAAGGATCGCCGGAGCCCAGCAGGTCGAGGCTGCGGTGGCCAGGAGTGGCCACTGCACTCCAGTCTGGGCAACTGAGTGAGACTCCGACTCAAAAAA
>CAUYQG010238271.1:0-28802 GCA_963574415.1 Tarsius wallacei | reverse complement strand
TCGCCGGAGCCCAGCAGGTCGAGGAGGCGGTGGCTGGAAGTGTGCCACTGCCCTCCAGTCTGGGCGATGGAGTGGGACTTCGACTCAAAAAAAAAGAAAATGGGAACTAGAACCCCATTTGATTTTCTCTGCATGTCCCGGGAGCGGCCCTGATCCTCAGAGCAGCTCAGGCTGGGTGGGGAGAAGGGAAAGTCACACTGCTTCTCCTGCAGTTTGCAGGGGATCCTCTCTCAGGAAAGGATGCCCAGGCCCTGTTTATCGCTCCCAGGTCTCTCAGAATTCTAACCAGGTGTGTGGATTTGGACTGCACCCAAGAAAGGCCGTCCGCCATCTCCCAGAGGAGCGTGGGATGACGGGACCTCTCGGCTCCTCCAGACCTCGCTGCTGGCAATGCGGGCTTCCACCCCCTGCCTGACTCTCAGCACTTGCATGCACCCCGTGGATTGTGTAGAAGGCCCAGCAGACACAAACTTGAGGCCAAGGGACCTGGCTCTGGACGAGCACTGATCAGGCCACTCCTTGGATGGTAGCACAGAACCCAGAAAGGCGTTTTATGCCCGAGAAGTTGTTTATTTAAAGCATGCATATCCTTGCACTTGGATGCCCTAAGTGCAGACCCAGCCTGCCTTCTCTCTGCATGCAGCCTCTGAAGCATGTCTCGGACACCCAGGTGCACCCTGAGCCGTGCCCACACTGAGCACCTGGCCCTGTTGTGCGGAGACAGTAAGTGGCACTGGCTGAGGACAGCCACGCCAGTCGCTGCACATTAGAGATGCAACAACCACCACGCGTCTCTGTTGTTTCTTTAATTCAGGCAATTTCCCAGTAGAGTACTAAGGTGTTCATTGCTTCTGCACTTCTTTATTTGACAGATAGGTCCTCTTTCACCCAGGTGAGAGAAGCAATTATTGTCATGCTCTCGTGGACTCGGGGAGATATTCTTTAATGACTTTTAAAGGCGTTGATAGGGTATTGCGCTTTTGAGGAAACCGTCCTGTGTTCTTTCTGTGCTGGGTTACAAAAGGGGTCTTGATTCAGGCCCCAGGAGGAGGCTGAGAAAGGGAAGCATGCAGTAAGAAAAATGAAGCTGTAGTGATGCACTTTCAGGGAATCTGCGTCCCGATTTCAGCTATGGGAAAAAACATGTTCCTATGCGTGTGCGTATCACTGAGTTTAACAAAGATTAAATACACAAAGCCAAAAGGAGCAACCCTGTTTCTCTGACAAAAGGGCTGCGTATTCCTCTGGAATTTCAGCATAAAGACGCTATTCTCTGGGACTGGTGTGGCCTTCAGACGAGGGGTGACCGGGTTGCCTATACAACACAAATGAGCACACATTCCTGTACCCATCGCATGACAGTGTCTTTTGCAGTCCCTTGAACTACGTTTTGTTTTGACGTTTCATGTTTACATTCAAGAAGTGAGAGACAAAGAGCCTTGGAACTTCTCGTTGGAATGTGGGACTCTCTTTGGATAAGGATCCCTTTGGCAGCTCCGTCAAGCCAAGACCACCCCTGCTAACCAAAGTGAGCGTGTGGGAGGAAGACTGCACTTGGAGTTGGAACACGTAGGCATAAGTTCTAGCAAATGACTTGCCGGGCATGTTTCCTTAGGCAACTTGGCTAACCTTGGAAAGCTCCAGATTTCCCATCTCTAGGACCCTGGGTTTCGGGGAGCATCAAATGTCTTTGACTCAATATCATCAAGGGAAGGTCTAGGTTTGTGATGATGAAACTTTGTGATGATGAACTTGAGCGGAGGGAGCTCTTTAAGAAAAAAAGTACAAATGTATCTTTTTCTCTACTTTGCCAAAACCACACGATGGTGTGAGTGCGTGTGAGGACCTTGCCACACACTCGAAGAAGCCTACACTGGTGACGGTGCTGGAATGCAGGACTAAGGTGCTTCTCCTGTGAGTGACCATGACCCTCGCAGAGTGCCGGACTGGAAGTGGCCACACCCGTCGCCTGACGGAGCTCACGCTTGTATGTCAGCCACAGAAACCACTTCTCACAAACCTATGTTGAAGAACAAGAAAGGAGACTGATGAGAGTGGCTGAGGGTGGGACCCAGACTTAGGGCTCCCCCGTCGGGCCTTATCTTTCTTGTGTCCCTTAGAACTATGGTTGAAAGCAGAGTTTGGGGGGACAGACTGCACTTCATCCGTCCCCCCCCACCCACTTACACCCCCTAACACACACATTGTAGCAGCTGTGACCCTGGGATGCATCATGTGGGTGTCCTTAGACCTGCTAGTCATGAAGTCATCCTCATACAGATGTCCTTAAGCAGTAGTCGAGACATCGCGATCATACACTGGTCCTCAGAAATGTGGTAGTCATGACACCATCGTCATGCAGTGGTCCTTGGGCCTGCGGGAGTCTCAATGTCATCATTATTGCCTGCACATGCTTCTACCTGCTTGCGGTTCCTGGTCATGTGATTGGATAGATGCAACTTCTTGACATCTGGAGAAAAATAGACCTTCCAGGATTATGAGAGGAAAGAACGTACATCATTGTCAAATGTTCTGTTGATGCTGTCCCCCTAATTCGAGGAAGCTAAAGTGTCAATACTTGCCAAATGGGGATCTGATCAAGGCAGAACCAAGAGGGTGTGCCAGAGTAGCCCCCAGCAGCCCCCTCCCCTGGAGACACGGACAGGGAGCCCTGGAGAATGACTTTCTTTCTGGCCACCTGCAGAGTGAGTGGGCCCCAAGGGGCCAGGCCATTCCCGAGTCCTGGGGTCTTTCTGCCTTCCTGGGGCCTGGCTGTGGGCCTGAATGAAATGCTCGCCCTGCATCCTTCCTGCCCCTTCTGGGGGTTTGGATTCAGGATTTCTTCTTAGCATCCAAGTCTTTGATAAGACACTTCCAGGACTGCTCCTTCCCTGCAAATCTTGATAGAACAATTGAAGGTTTTTGACGGCAGTCTTCAAAACTGCAAAAATGATGAGCAGAGAAAGGAAACAGAAACTCCCAAAGAGACCACAAATCTCGTTAGAGTCAATTAACATGCTGCCTTGGTGCTGTGCACATTGCTCAGGACCAGAAGGAAACTGAGAAGCATGCAGACAGAATTCTAAGTCCTGTTAACCTTGTAGCTGCAATATGTCAGCCTGGTTCCCGGGAGCCTCTGTTCAGCACACTGCCTTTCCAGACTGTCTGACCTCCAGAATTGGCTTGGCTGTGTAAGTCAGAGAAGCGTCTGTCTTTCCTACCGGTTGAATTGTGTTCACCAACTTGGGACACCATCAGACTCCAGCACAAAACAGCACAGGCCCCGAGAATTCACCACCCAGTCGCAGCCTACCTTTTGCAAGCATTTGTGTCAGCCTGTCTCCAATCCAGTCCCAGAATTCTCTTGTTCTAGTGGTGAAGATGAGTTCCGTGATGCTGAGGAAATTCATCAATGTGGCTCACACCCGAAGCGCTTCGTGGATTCCTCTGGACCTGCCTCAGTCTTGACACACAGCAGCTCGGAAAATAGTTTGAAGGCTCCAGAATCACTTAAGGAGGGAGGGAGAGGAGAGGAGACAGGGCCAGTGAGGATCACAAGGGTGTGGTCATGTACCTTTTGCCACAGGTGAGGCATGGACTGGGTCTTACTAAGGGAGTTCTTCCAACATTTACTCTCTTTTTTTTTTGAGTCAGAGTCTCACTCCATCACCCAGGCTAGAGTACAGTGGCATGCTCCCGGCCACCACAGCCTCGACCTGCTGGGCTCAGGCGATCCTTCCACCTCAGCCTTCCAAGTAGCCAGAACTACAGGTGTGCGCTACCACGTCCAGCTAATTTTTTTATTTATTGTGGAGATGAGGTCTCGTCTTGTTGCTCAGGCAATCCTCTAACCTCGGCCTCCCAAAGTGCTGGGATTACAGGTTTGAGCCACCGCACCCATCCCAACATTTACTCTTCAAAGAGAATCCCTTTTAGAAATGTATACAGACTTTTTTGCACATCCAACCTGTTTGTGAGCATGAGTGACCAGAGGATCCCAGGGACTGAATGATTCCGGTGGTAAAATGGTACCTCTCAGCCTTTCGTGCAGGAAGGAAAGCGTCGATTGCCAAAAAGCCACACAACCCCATTTGGGGCGAGATCTCTCAGTGCCTCTGGACATGACCACATGATACTGAAGAGAGCACAGAGCTAGCTAGAGAAGGACCAGCTCCCTGGGACTCCAGAAACAGTGTCACATGGGTGACTCATAGGCGTCTCCTCACCCATCCATATCAGCCTTTATGATGAGTGTTTTGTCAAGAAGCTATAGTTCACTGTTCATATCTGGATCAAATCATAGTTCCTTAGAATGTCAGTTGGGGTGCACAGGGAGGGCAGGGCTGCGTCTCATGTCTAGACGTGACAAACATTACCCTCTCACATTCCCCAGTGGTTATGGAAGGTCCATCCTCACAGCGCCCTGGGTGGAATTGAGAGGGTGATGCAATATCCATTGTTCCTAAACTGGCGGTGGTGCAGCCATCACCCTCCACACTAAACCCTTCTCTGAGGACAAGAAGCACAGAATTATCGCTGAGGTTTTTTTTTTCTCCAAATGACAAGAAGACTTTTTGCTCTATTGAAGGGAATTAGGACGGCATGATATGCACACAATATCCAACAGGGGAAAAGATGGTCTTTGCAGAGCCCAAGAAGTTGCCTATAATCAAGAAGAAAGTCAGGAAGCTGAAAGAGTATAGTCCGCTGCCTTTGGAAGGGTGTCTCTTTCACCTTAAAAGTCAGAGGAAGAGCGGATGCCCAGGTAGGAAGGAGGAGGACTGTCAGCAGGAGACCGGCTGTCGCAGGAAGGTGGGGGATGCTGGGGTTAGGGCAAGCTGTTCCCAACACATCTTGGCAGCACCACGCATCAATGTGGGAAGTGCAGTTTCCTCCTGACCTCAACAGGAGACGTGACTGGGCAACAAGCAGGCTTCCTCCGAGAGAACCTGTCCCCTCTTCCTATCACAGGGGTCCCTCTCTCGGGGGCACTGAACTCCCGACCCGCGAGCCGTGGAAGTGGGAAAGTCTTCCCCTTCTTCCTCTGTGGCCGTTATGATGTTTACTTAAGTCCTGAGAAGAACTCCAGGCTTTGAAAACAAGATGTCTGCTTCGTTCCCAGCCACCACACTTCAGAAAGCATTTATAAATCCAGGTCTGCAGCTCTGTGCTCTTACTACTGTGGAGCTATGCAGCCCCTGTTTTCTAGTTTTACAGTGTTGGGGTGTATGTGTGTGTGTGTGTGTGTGTGTACAGTTGACCTTTGAATAAACTGGGTTTGAACTGCAGGAGGACACAAACAGGGCAAGGATACAGCCTTTTATGACGATCCTCTTCTACTTAATGACTAGTAAATATATTTTTCTTCCTTATAATCTTCTTTTTTTTTGAGTGGACGTCTCACTCTGTCGTTCAGGATGGAGTGCAATGGCACGCTCACGGCCACTCTAGTGTCGACCGCTGGGCTCCGGCGATCCTTCCACCTCATCCTTCCATGGAGTGAGAACTACAAGTGCGCGCTACCATGCCCGGCTAATTTTTGATGTATTGTGGAGACAAGGTCTCACCAAGTTGCCCGGGCTGGTCTCGAACCCACGAGCTCAGGCAATCCGCCGATCTCAGCCTCCCACAGTGCTAGGATTGCAGGCTGAGCCACCGAGCCCGGCCCTTATAATTTTTATAATTTTCTTAACAACACTTTATCCTTTTTTATTGTAGGAATACTGTATATAATACATATCACATACAAAACATATGTTTCTATTATAAGTAAGGCTTCCAGTCAATAGTATGCTATTAGTAGTTAAGTTTTTAGAAAGCCAAAGGTTACAAGTGGATTTTCAACTGTGTGGGCGGGGAGGTTGGTGACCTTGACCTCCACTTTGTTCAACACCCCAAATATACCTGATGTCAGATTTCTCATAAATGCTCCATCCCCTGTAAGAATGGATTCCTCAGCATTGTTTTCAAAAATTAGCGTCATATCTTGAAATCAAATATTAGGAAATTTTATGAACTCTTCTACAAGAACTTTTATTTTGGAATTAGCTGTTATTAAGTTGTATCTAACCCTGGTTTACAGTTTAATTATACTTAGTGCTTTTTAAGGCTCCATAAAGTAATTTTTTCAAAAATTGGCCAAATGAGTCTCAGCAGCTTGGAAGAAAAACCGTCACCAGTGTTCTTGGTGGCCCAGAGCACAGCATCACGTGGAAACGATGTACGTCTTTGACACTGGCTCAGGAGGTGAATGTGGGAGCACCATAGTGATATATTTCACGTACAGGCCCCTTTTTGTGTGTGCACTTTGAGTTCTTTAATAACTGTGACATTTAAAAAGTCTTACACTAAGGAAGCATTATGTTGTAATTTAATGGACAGCATATTCTTTCTTAGTGGTGTATGAACTAACTGTGCCTCATAAGTGATGGCATCTTGAAGTCAATGAAATATGGTAATTTAAAAAACCATTCTATTCTCTCATTTTATAGTTCAGAGATCAAGGCACAGCAAGGATTTAGTGACTTGCCCAAGGCAGTGTGGCTGTTTTTTCCAGGGCATAGTGAACCATTTGCAAATATTTTTCAATAGTTTTTGCTAATTAATTATTACTAACCATATGGTTAGGATTTTAATTGCATAAGGTCTCTGTTTCTTACTAGAATATAAATTTCTTGGGGACAGGAACTAAGCCTATATCCTTTATTGCTAGGTAGCATGTGCCTAGCATTTAGCAGATGTTCAATAGATATTCAATGGAAAGATGGATGGATGGTTGGATGGATGGATGGATGGATGGATGGAAGGAAAGAGGGATAGAATGGAATAGATGTCTGGATGGATGGATGGATGAGTAGATGGATGAAATGGAATAGATGGCTGGCTGGATGGATAGGATGGATGGATGGATGGGTTGGCTGTCTGGGTGACTGGAAAGAATGGAATGGAATGGAATGGAATGGAATAGAGAGCTGACTGGTTAGTTGGCTGGCTGGGTGGCTGACTGGCTGGCTGGCTGGATGGATGGATGGAAGGATGGATGGATAGCTGGCTGGCTGGATGGATGGTGGATGTATGGAATGGACTGAACCATTTCAAGCACAGAGTGAGGCTGGAGGTTACTTATATTTGGATCAGGTGGTATCATATATAGTGACTGAGGTACTGACATCTCAAGGATGGCGCCAAAGAGGAAGAGGTAGTGACCCGTTTATCTGCTCATTCTCTTCCTGCTCACACCAATGAGGAACATTTCCTTGGGACAAGAATACAGTTTCTCATGTGGAGCAGAGGGAAAGAGACGGGCCGGGAGAGGGACCAGGAGAAAACACCACCCTCCCTGTTAGGCCAGAGGAAGTCGAAAGGGAGCTGTGAGCTCTGTCCTCAGCGGAGGCAGCACAGCCCCCTCCAGTTCTGACTCCAGCAGGCCTCGGAAGGCGTCTAATGCAACTCCATCCCTGTGGCAGGGTGCGTGGCTTCTCCACGGACAGTGCACAGGGCTCCCGGGCACCTTACCTCTTGGTTATCTGAGTCACTGCACCATCGGTTTCCCATCTGCCCCTTTATTGGGAAAGGAACAATCTCATAAAATGAAGGGAAGTCCAATGAAGTCCCTGACACACGGCATCTGGGACAAAATGAGAGGGACTGGTTTACTGTGGCCCTGGTGGCTTGCCATCGCCCTGAGGCTGGCCTTCTCAGCCCTTTCCTCAATGGTGTTTACTTCCTCTATACTTCCTTGTGGTCCCCTGTGTGGCAATTTCTGTAAATGTGTAGCATTCTGTCAAATGAGGGACAAAGTTCTGCTTAGCAAGAGGACCCTAATTTTCAAGACTCAGTGTCTCTAGTCTAGAAAATAGTACCATCTTCACAGAGTTGTTGTGAAGGTTAAATTAGTTCATGAATGGGAGGATATTTTGGGAAGTATAAATTGCTCTAAAATGATGGGTAATCTTAAGACGCATCAGGGGTTTCTTCGTTTTACTTTCTCTACTCAATCTGGTTGTCTAGATTTCTTCATGGGTACTCAGGTAGTCTAGGAAGAGGAGGCCGAGTAAGTGTAGCTCGAAGCCCCACTGTTCCCTGGTTTTTAAGGAGTCTGGTTTCTCGTGAAAGTCAATCAACTCTCCCCTCATCTTCCTCTCAGGTAAGTAGGGCCTCAAGGTTTCTCCCCTCGGTTGTCTTTGAAGAGGTGACATTTTGTCCCCCATCTTGACCCCAGCCGAGCTCCTACTTCACAGATGACATGCTCTCACCAGCTGTTGTGCAGCCTCTCCTGACATCTGACTTTTTCACTTCGAGAGAGGTCCTTTCCTCTCATCCACTCAGCCGTGTCAAACGCGTCTCCCAACCCATGTGGCCCCAAGGGACTCCCCAACCAGAGCGTCTGATCATTCTAATCCTGGCACAGTTAACCCCAGCTTTTCATATCTAAATAGTCATTCACCATAAGATCCTGGTCAAAGGACACCCAAAACGACATGCAAGAAGAAACCATTTCCCCCAGCGATCGCTCATTAATTTGCTGTGCAATTTTTGTTTCTTTCCTTTCTCCAACGGTTAAGTGAAAACGACGGATATTACAAGTAAATGTCCTAGTTCCATCTAAAGAACTTCAGCCTCAAAATTCACGTCCGGAGCCTGCAGGGGACTACCCTAGGACCACGATTTGGGCTGCTCTCATCTATCAAGCTCCCAGGCCCTGCTGTGGACTGACCACACTTCATGGAAATTACTAGTGTAGATGTGTGTCTCTTGGACATTTAGGAGGTAAACTGCAAGAAGGCAGAGGCAGTGATTACTGGCATTTGGAGGGCTAGCCTCTAGCAGAGTCTGACAATTACAGATGCTCACAATATTTTTGGATCAAAACAGTCCACAAGTAGCTGTGAGAATGTAGTTAGCTCCTCTAAGGGAACACTGAAGAGTGGTGTCGTTTCAAAGTCAGCTGTCCAGTTACTTAAGTTTCACTTGGAACATTCCTTTTTCAGTCCTGTCAACAACCTTGAAAATGTGATCACAACCACTTACAAGCAGAAATTACAGGTGGGGAGTTTTCCCAAAGGAAAGTTGCCCGGGACTCTCGAGGCCAGCGCAATCCCTCCATCTCCTGCCCAGCGTCTTTTCTGGTACTTCTGGACGCTCACATTTAAAGGTCCACACTTGGGACACCGGGCTCAGGAGGAGGGGAGATTCCACCCAGGTGAGCCACTTGGCATTTCTGACATGCGGCATCCCAGTTTCATTTTGAGTGTCAGGTGACTACATAGGGATGCATGACTGGTAGATGGAACACTACACGCTGTGTCACAACTCTTCCCTGACATGCCTCCAAGTCATAAATTGTCAGCTTAGCATGGGGTGTGCTTTGTCACCTTGCAGAAATCTGATCCTCTAGGTCGGTCAGGGTTTCTTAAGAAACCCTAGCCCACAGACTGGGAAAAAATATTTGCCAACTCTCTATGTCTGACAAAGACCTAACATCTACAATCTACAAGGAACTCAAACATGCTGACAAGAAAAAAACAAACAACCCTATTAAAAAATGGACAAAAAACATGAATATACACTTCTCAGAAGAAGACATAAGAGCAGTCAACAGATACATGAAAAAATGCTCAGCCTCACTAATCAACAAAGAAATGCAAGTCAAAACCACACTGATATACCACCTAACTCCAATCAGGATGGCCAGCATCAATAACTCAAAGAATAACAGATGCTGGAGAGGATGTTGGGAAAAGGGGACACTTCTACACTGTTGGTGGGAGTGTAACCTAGTACAACCTCTATGGAAAACAGTGTGGCGATTCCTAAAAAGTTCTAAAAATCGATCTTGCGTATGACCCTGCAATCCCCCTACTGGGAATATACCCAGAAGAACTCGAATCATTCTATAAAAAAGATACCTGCACACATATGTTTATCGCAGCATTGTTCACAATAGCAAGAACATGGAACCAACCATGCTGCCCATCAAAGAGGACTGGATAAAAAAAATGTGGTACATATACACAATGGAATATTACACAGCCATAAAGAAGAACAAAATCATGACCTTTGCAGCAACCTGGATGGACTTAGAGTCTATAATACTGAGCGATCTTGCGCAGAGACAAAGAACTATCACATGTTCTCACTCATAAGTGGACCTTGGACAACTACCATAATACTATAAGAAAAGGATTGACAGTAGCAGGAAATTGCGGAGGGGAGGAGGGGCCAGGGAGGTGGGATTGATAGTAGTGGAAATCTGCCTGGGGAAGAGGGGGGCACATCTCATCAACATGGGGAAACTGTACGATGAACATTTGTGTACCTAACTCTGAATTGTAAATTTTAAAATTTTAAAACAATTTTAAAATTTAAAAAATTTAAAAGTTAAAAAAATAATAATAACCCTACACTGTAGGCCCCTGAGCCGGGGTGAAGACTTCCCCTGAAATGATATGCAAAATCGTTCTGGGACGAGGGTGCATGGCTTTCATTAGATTCTCAAAGTAGTCTGCGACCCCACCCATAGTTAAATGCCACTGCTGTTTTGCCTTATTTCATAACAATCAAAATACAGATTGGCAATCTATATGCCTGGAATTTTCCAAACAGTAATAACGATAACAATAACACCATGACTATCATATATTGAACACCTACTGGGTACTGCTCCAGATTTCCTATAAGAATTTTTTCACTCAATCTTCACCACACCCTGTGGGGTAGATATCATGATCTCTGTTTTAGAGCTAAGGAAACCAAAGCCCAGGAAAACCAAATAACTTGTTAATAGGTTGTCACATTGGAAAGCTTAATAGCAAATTTTGATGGAATAACTGATTTTGAAGAAGTAGAAATTGAAAGATTTCTACTATTGCTATATTTTAAAAGCAGTGGTTTTTTAAAAATCAACTTAATGCTTTAGGAGACATATGACATCAGAACCACTGATTTAAAAAAAAAAGAAAAAAAAAGATAGCCAGCATCTCTGTGCAATCTATTTTTTAAAAATCCTGATCTGTATATCACATACCTCTGGGGGTCACAGACTTGAATATAGCGCTGCACACTGTGAACTCCCTTCCATGTGAGGTGCTCCAGGAAGCATGCAGGAGTTCATCCAGCTCTCCCCGTCCCTGCGTGAGATGAATACTGGTCATAATTCTGGGTCACGTGAATATTGGTGCCAGGTCATATTTATGTGCCGGACACCCCTGCCACTAAGGTAACTCATGCTCCGACCCTCAGGGGAGGAGAACGATTCTGGTCCCTCCCTTATGTCGCTACACGGAGGTGGAATGTGCCCAGAGACCTTTCCCTGCTAGTCTGGGTGGCAGGAGCTGAGACCGAAAATGCGGCCATTCACCACGGAGCCCAGCTTGATCCCACGCTCAGCTGAGCCGGGGGGTGTCAGGACGCGCTTGAAATGAGTATTGGAAGCAGCCTCTGAGTATTCCCCGAGGGGGACACACATCCTCATGGCACTACTGAAAGGAATCTACAGCAGAAACTGTAGCACGTGCCCTAGGACGCCGCCAGCCGCAGTGCCCGTGTTCAGCCATGGTGCTCTGCGGCGAGCCCAGTGCTCCTCCCTGGGGCCCTGGCGAAAAGAACCAGGCGGGCAAGCTCGGGAAACAGCCGCTCCTTGTCGTTTGCTTCTGACCACGGCATGGCCTGTGCTCGCCGCCCGTCAGAATTCCCCGTGGCACACCCAGCGTGTCCGTTCTCCCAGTGGCTACCGGGAGTACACAGTCCCCAACACCAGCTTTTGATAAATTGTTTGAAAACTTTATATGGGACTTGGTATGATTAAAAGTTAATGGGGAGAGTCAAATTCTAAAAATGTACCAACAAGCAGAGATATTCCAAAAGAGGAGTTAATACATGAACACTTTTCGCTCCAGGCTTTGTCCGGCAGGTTCTATTACACCAGACCAAATCCACCTGCACTCTCCCATGTTTTTAATGAGCCGTAGTCTTAACTTCTGTGGAGTAACCAAGGATATGCTCTGTTATCAACCACTTGCAGCTATATAGCTCTCCATCCAGTGTGTGTACTTCTAAAATGTGTTTAGCAATCTTTTTTTGTTTTTCTTTGTGTGTTTAACCATCTCTAAGGTGACTCTACACTTTAAAAGTTATAACTTCATCTCAATTTTTGTGCTAGTTTTTTTTTAAAGTTGTGGGGTACAATTCAGAATTAAGTATACAAGTGGTCATCCTACAGGTAAAGTTTGGGCCTCCCTTTGGTCCCCACTTTGCCTGGTTTGAGATCAGGTACCCATATTAATGTTATGAGCCCCCTCCCTCCCCTGGTAGTTTCCGGCTACTGCCAATCCCTTTCTTGCAATATGATGGTAAATGTCCAGGGTGTGCTTATGAGTGAGAACATGTGACACCAGCATCTTTAAATGTGTGACTTCCTGTGCACAGTTCTCGCTCTGTACAGCAGAGAATATTCCTATTTCACTATTTATGATATTTTTAAAAATCTGTGCAGTTGGTGGAACTTGAAGAGCTTCACCAATGCCTGGATGTGTCCCGGTGGTTGCTTTTCAAACATGTTTTCTCTTTTTGCAGCAGCAGCTACAGGGTGGGAGTCCACAGACCGCTTTGGGGTGTGATGAAAACTATTTTGTTTTTGTTTTGGTTGAGTCAGGGTCTCACTCTGTCACCCAGGCTGGAGTTCAGTGACATAATCGTGGCTCACCGCAGCCTCGACCTCCTAGGGCTCAGGCAAGCCAATCTTCCCACCTTAGCTTCCTGAGTAGCTGGGCCTACAGGTGCACCACCATGTGCAGCTAATTTATTTTTTGTAGAGAAGAGGCCTTGCTATGTTGCCCAGGATGGTCTCGAATTCTTGGGTTCAAGCAATTCTCCCTCCTCAGCCTCCCAAAGTGCTGGGATGACAGGCGTAAGCCAACATGCCCAGCCTGCTGAAAACTATTCTAAGCCCAAGTTTTCCCCTGGTATTTTATCTCATCAAGTGTCTCCTAGGTGACATCCTGTCGTGTGCCTACCCCTGCTCCAGTCACTCACATCCACACAAGCCTCATGTCTTGCAGATTCCCTTTCTCAGTGACAGACACCATCATCCACCAATCAGATGCACCAGATGCCTTGGGGCTCCCTCAGCCTCCACTCTGCCATCTCTCCTCATCCCAACTGGTCTCTAGCTCAGGGAAACGCCTCCTCACTAATGCACCTGGAATCCACGCCAACCATGGTGCCACCGATGTATTTCAGTCCCTCGTGAGATGCCTCTGTGTGGCAGAGTCACCTTCCTGCCCCCCCCCCAATCCTTCTACCCTATTGCATGGGCACCCAGAGTCTAGACTCAAATTCTCAGCCTCCCTTGAAGTTAGGTGTGGACATGGAATAATCTCTTTCCCTTAGGATGGACATAATCGAGCCAGTGATGCTTTTCAGAGAACTCTCTTTCCCTTCCATCAGCTGGATGAAGACAAGAGAAAGTCCTAGGGCAGAAGTTTCCAGACTTTTCTAGTTCACACAGCCCTTAGTGTCTCAGAATCCATTAAGTAGTTTCAGACAACATAGTTTATATTTTATCCTAACAACTTATTAACCATTTAAAAAATAAATGTAGGCCAGGTGCAGTAACTCAAGCCTGAAATCCCAGCACTTTGGAAGCATTAGAAGGTGAGAGGATTGTGCCTGAGCCCGTGGGTTCACAACCAGCCTGGGAAATTTGGCAAGACCTCATCTCTACAATAAATCAAAAAAATTAACTGGGCATGGGGGCGCGTGCCTGTAGTTCCAGCTACTTGGAAGGCTGAGGTGGAAGGATCGCCTAAGCCCAGCTGGTTGATGCTGGGGTGGCCATGAGCGTGCCACTGCACTCCAGCCTGGGCAACAGAGTGAGACTCCAGCTTGAAAAAAAAGAAAGAAAGAAAAATACATGTAAACTGAAAGAGCAAAATATGTTTTGTTTCATTCTTAGGTTGCCACAGGTACTTAGTTAATGGCAAGTGTGTGTTTGCTGAACATTGTACAATCCCTCACATCCTTAAATCAACCTAATTTCCTGTTCTATATCGATTTTCACGTGAAACTTGCTTTTTGTCACAGCAACTGAAAACACCTGACTTTAGACATCAACAAAAGCAATGTAGTATGATCTAATGTGGAAATGACCTACCTCAAGCTACCAGGTGGTGCTGTGTCCAACAGATATTAAATGTGGCTGTGTTTCCCTTGGAAATTTATAATATGCAATGGTGGTCTTGTGAATTCACTGTGTATTAGTGATGCCCCCGTGCACAGTTTGGGAACAAAAGCATTAAAAGATGATAAAGTCACATAATGGAAGAGTGTAGATCCCGGAGTCTCTGTGTGGAGGGGAGCTAACTACTGACTGGAAACCCCCACCATAGACTTGGATATGAGCAGATTAAACTCCTGTTGTATTGTAGCCATTATTTGTGTTTGGATTTGTTGACACAACCTAGCCTAACTTAATTAACACTGTATATTGCTGCAGTGACCTTCTAATGGTTCCCCTTGACCCAATTCGAATGTCTTTATCCTCAACATTTCATGCTACCATTCCCAAAATCATTGCTTCACACTAACAGGCTACCCTTTTCTAAAACTCAAACGTGCACACCTTCCTAGGCTCCTTGATGGCCTAATGTATGTGCTTCCCAGTCTGTTTTCCACCAATCTCTCTTCATGCACCAAACTCTAAATCCATGTCTTTCAGTCTTGCCTACACATTAGAATCTCTTGGGGAGCTTTTTAAAAGGTGCCTAGTTCCCCACCTGCAAAGATTTGGACATCATGAAAGGGACAAATTCCTTGAAAAACACAAACTACAACAACTCACCCAATATGAAATAAGTATTTTGAATAGCTCTGTAAGTACTATAGAAATTGAATTTGTAATTTTAAAACTTCCGATAGAAATTTCTAGGCCCAGGTGGCTTCACTGGAAAATTCTGCCAAATGTTTAAAAATAATTAAGAGCAATTCTACACAATCTCTTCCAGCAAAAAGAATTTTAAAAATCTATTTTCCAGCTCATTTTATGAAACTAGTACTAGAGCCGGGCTCGGTGGCTCAGCCTATAATCCCATGCCTTGGGAGGCTGAGGTGAGTGGATTGCCTGAGCCCGCGGGTTTGAGACCTGTCTGGGCAACTTGGCCAGACCTCATCTCTACAATAAATCAAATTAGCCGGACGTGGTAGTGCGCACCTGTAGTTCCAGCTACTTGGAAGGCTGAGGCGGAAGGATTGCCGGAGCCCAGCAGGTCGAGGCTGTGGTGGCCGGGAGCAGCCACTGCACTCCAGTCTGGGTGACATAGTAAGACTCCAACTCAAAAAAAAAAAAAAAAAAGAAAGAAACTAGTACTAATACCCTGATTCTAAAGCAAAGACAATGTTTTTAAATACTACAGACTAGTATCACTCATAAATATAGATGAAAAGAGTCTTAATAAAATATTAGCAAATAGAACTCAGCAATATCTATTGAAAATTGCACTCTATGACTAAGTGGAGTTTACTTCAAAGATGCAAGGTTGGTTCAATATTAGAACATCAATCAGTGTTATCCACCATATCACCAAGCTAAAGAAGAAAAACTGCAGGAGCATGTTGATCGATGCAAAAAACCTAACAAAATTCAAACCTACTCATGATTGAAACTCTTACAAAATTAGAAGTAGAGGGTAACTTCCTCCACTTGATAAGGATTATCTTTTAAAAACCTTCAGCTAACACAATACTGACTGATGAAACACTGAATGTCATTCCCCTAAGTTGAGAACAAGATAAGGATGTCCACTCTCTTATTCAACGTAGTGTTGGAAGCTCAGTGAGTGCTTGAGGCAAGGAAGGGTAATAAAATGTATATAGACAGAAATGAAGAAATAAAATGGTCCCTATGTGCAGATGACATGATTATCTATGAAGAAAACCAGAAGGAAATTATAAAACACACCAAAACAAAAAACCTCCCATAACTAATAACTGAGTTCCACAAGACCACCGGATACAAGATAAATATACAAAACTCAAGTGTATATGTATATATTAGCAATGAACACATATACATTAAAATTAATAGTAAAATATCATGTATAATCATTCCAAAAAATGGAATACTTAGGTGTACAACTAGCAAAACATATATGGGACGTACATGCTGCAAACTAAAAAATGCTGCTGAAGCAAATTAAAGAAAGTCTCAGTAATTGGAAAGACAAGCCATGTTCATGGACTAGGAGATTCAACATAGTAAGGAGATTCATTCTTTTCAAGTTGCTGTGCAGATTTAACACAAATCCTGTCAAAATATTTTGTAACTAGAGACAGGATTATCCTAAAATTTCTATGGAAAGACAAAGGGATGGTTTTTAAAAAGAAGAACAAAGTGAGAGGAATCAACCTCAAAACATATTCCATAGTTACAGCAATAAAATCTGTGTGGTACTGATGGAGCAACAGATATATGGGTCAGTGGAACAAAATGAAGAACCCAGACCTAAATATGTCACACTGGTTTTTGGCAAGATGCAAAAGCGGGTCACAGAGGAAAGGTCGCCGGTTTAACAAATGGAGTCATTGGTCATCCACAGGCCAACAAAAAGAAAAGAGACTTGACCAAAGTCTCACATATTGTGTCAAAATTCACTCACATGTAAATCATAACATTGCAGAACTGTAGGAAATATTTAGACATTGTAGGAAAAACATAGGAGAAAAATGTTAGGATCTAGAACTTAGCAAAGAGCTTCTGGACTTGACACAAGCATGATCCATAAAGGGAAAAGTGATCAACTGGACTTCATCAGAATTAAAAATGTTTGCCCTAAGGAAGCCAGCAGTCTAATTCGAAAATGGGAAAAGACATGAAGAGGCGTTTCATCCAGGAAGATTCACAGATGGCAAGTAAGTGCACCCACAGAAATGGTCAACATTTCTCATTAGGTAAATGGCTCAAATTCCTCAAAGATTAAAAGTACAGTTCAAAAACACCGCACACTCCTCAGAAGGGCTAAAGTAAAAACAGTGGCAACACCAAGTGCTGGTGAGGGTGCCGAGAGGCTGGATCCTCCGACGTCACTGATGGCAGTGCAAAATAGGACAGCCATTTTGGAGAACTGTTTAGCAGTGTATTAAAAACCAAGCATGCAGCTACCATGTGAGCCAGAAATTATACTCTGGGGATTTATCCCAGTGAAATGAATACTTATGCCCCCACCAAAACCTGTAAATGAATGTTTATGGCAGCTTTATTCATAATAGCCAGAAATGAAGACAACAGAGATGTCCTTCAGCAGGTGAGGGTTAAACAAATGTGGGGTATCTATACCGTGGAATACTACTCAGCAATAAAAAGGGAACAAGCTATTGCTTCAAGTGACAACCTGGATCTGTCACCAGAGAACTGTACTGAGAGCAAAAATCCGCCTTCCAAAGGTTCCGTACTGTAGGACTCCACTGATTTAACTTCTTGAAATGGCAACATCATAACAATAGGCAATAGGTTAGGGTAACCAGGGTTTAAGGAGGGGGCAGGGATAGGCAGGGAATGGTTGTAACTTTAAAAGTGTTTGGTCCTTGGTGATGGGAATGTTCTCGATCTTGACCCCATCGATGTCAATGTCCCAGTTGTGATGTTGTATTTTAGTTTGGGGTGTTTCCATTGGGGGAAACAAGGTAAAGGGTATAAGGAATCTCCCTTCCCTCCCTCTATCCTTCCCTCCCTTCCTTCCTTCCTTATTTGAGTCGGGATCTCACTCTGTGGCCCAGGCTGGAAAGCAGTGGCACAATCATGACAAAGCTCACAGCAGCCTCAATCTCCTGGGCTCAGGTGATCCTTCCACCTTGGCATCCTGAGTAGCTGGGACTACAGGCACGTACCATCACACCCAGCTAATTTTTAAGTTTTTTGTAGCGACAGGGTCTCACTATGTTACCCAGCCAGTCTCAAACTCCTCCTGGGTTCAAGCCATCCTCCTACCTCAGCCTCCCAAAGTACTGGGATTATAGGTGTGAGCCACCACACCTGGCCAAGGAATCTCTTTTTTTTTAAGGGAGGGGGGTCAGAGTCTCACTCCGTTGCCCAGGCTGGAGTGCAGGAGCACGCTCACGTCCACCACAGCATCGGCCAGCTGGGCTCCAGTGATCCTTCCACCTCAGCCTTCCAAGGAGCCAGAACTACAGGCATGTGCTACCACGCTTGGCTAATTTTTGACTTATTGTGGAGACAAGATCTCACCAAGTTGCCCAGGCTGGTCTTGAATCCACAGACTCAGGCAATCCCCTCACCTCAGCCTCCCAAAGTGCTGGGATGACAGACTGAGCCACAGAGTCCAGCTGGAGTCTCTATTTCTTACAACTCTATGTGAATCTAGAGTTTATCTCAAAACTAAAAGTTTGATTTTCTTTAATGTCCCATCAGCGGGTGTCAAGGGTGGGCCCAGGCACCCCCATGAGATTCGAACACACAACCAGAGTTGAGAAGAAGCAACCCGCAACTGATGGCCTTGCTCACCCTGGAACCCATTCCATTGCCAGCGCTTGGCTTCCTGGCGTTGAACTTCTCCCTCTCTCCGTGGGCCTAGTGGAGGCTGTCTTCAGGACTTGGCTCAGGATGACTCCCCTTCCAGAATGCGGCTTGCCCAGTCTGATTTGGGGTCTTTGTTCTCCGATCAGAGCCCATCTTGCTGGGTCGGCCATCATCACTCGTGTCCGTCTTACCTCCTTCAGCTACTCTTGTTGCCATGGCCCACATTGCAGTTTCCTGGTCATTTTGCTCCAGAATTTCAGGGACTTGCCCAAAATTCGGGGTAGCCCCTTTTGTTGTGTAAGCCTGATGATAATTTTTCAATAGCAATGAGACAGGAACTTCCAGACACAAGGGTTTCACAGAACAAAACGGGACCTTCTGAGACAGGGTCCTGCCCTATCACCCAGGCTGGAGTGCCGTGCTTTGGTCGTGGCTCCCTGCAGCCTCCACCTCCTGGGCTCAAGCGATCCTCCCACCTCAGCCTCCCGAGTAGCAGGGACTACAGGCACAGTCCACTGTGCCCCAGCTGCAGGACCTTTATTCCATGCAAAACGTCCATATAAAACAACGAGGTGGTCGGATGTGGGTTCTGAATGCCCCAGGCCTATGGTTCTCTTTCTTGTTTGCCCCCATGCCCAACCAAGCTGTATGTGCCAGTGTCTGGTATGGCACCCATGGGAGACGCGATCATCGTGTGACATCCAGCCCTAGCTCCGTTCCCTCGTGCAAGGAGGCTTCCCTGGCCAGTGCCCTGTTCCTTCCTAGCAGTTGTCAAACGGCACGCTGGGGTACCTCAGGACACAACTTTCCGTGGAATCATTGCGAGGATCCATGCTCCATTTTGCAGCGATTTCAGATGTATCTTGTACCTAAAGAATCCTCTTGGCGTTTTTATTGATATCGTGAACGTCCTCGGCTAGTGTAGGGAGAATCGACACATGGTTGAGATTGGGTTATGCTATCCCCTAAAATATGAGTTTCTGGATGGCAGGAATAGTATCCATTTTGTTCGGGACTGCCTCTCCAATGCCTAGAACACAGCTAGGTGCGTGTAAGTGCTCCATTTTTACTGAATGAATGGATCGAATGGAATGCCTTCCCATTTATTCTGACCTTATGTCCTTCTGGAGCGCTTTAAAGTTTTCTTCACAGAGATCTTGCACATGTGTCATTAAGTTTTCTTCCTGAGGATTTAACCTTTTGGCTACTGTAAGTGGGGGCCTCTCTTCTATAAGAATCTCTAGCTGGCTGTTATTTGTCTGTGTAAGGCATATGGTTTTCTGTGTATTAATTTTGTAACCATCTATGTTTTCAAATGTCCTTATATGTTTGTAAGAATTGTTCATAATTCTCTTGCTTTGGCCATGCACCACTGTTACTTTTCTTAAAACTTTCTGGAGTTCAGTGAATTGAATCATAAAAAGATGAAATTAGGCCAGGCTCGGTGGCTTTGTCTGTCATCCCAGCACTTTGGGAGGCCAAGGTGAGAGGATTGCCTGAGCCTGCGAGTTCAAGACCAGCCCGGGCAACTTGACAAGACCTCGTCTCTATAATAAATCAAAAATTAGCTGGGCGTGGTGGTGCTTGCCTGTAGTTCCAGCTCCTTGGAAGGCTGAGGCAGAAGGATCGCAAGAGCCCAGCGGGTCGACACTGTGAGTGTGCCACTGCCCTCCAGCCTGGGCGACGGAGTGAGACTCCAACTCAAAAAAAAAAAGATGGAATTACAAACCCCAGGAAAAAACAGCCAACCACTCGATCCCATTCTATTCATGGGATTCTTGTCAGTCATGCTGAGTAAGTACTGGAATAGATGTCAACTTGCCACTTACTCCCTAAGATAATTAAATACAAAGATTAAGGAAGACGCCAAATTCCAGATTCCTCTCTTTCCTCGCAAGCTGGACATCACCCATCCCCTGTGCGGCTTGCTAATTTGAAGAGATGACAGTGCTTGCTACAAGATCTTCTCAATTTGGGAAGGAATATTTGCAATTCAAATCACAAAAGAAAGCAAAATTATCGGGACACATCGAGTTGCCCAAGTTCCCCTGTTTTATGGCCGTGTGTATTCAGTAAGCCTTGATAGAGCAGTGAGCTCATGCAAATGAACGCATCTGTCTTCATTTCTCCTTGCCATTAATTAGATCGTTATGCAGACATTAAACACCCAAAAGGACGTAAAGTGATTGATTGGTCACATGGAGGTTGCAGGTTCGCGGAAGGCGGACTCTGGAAGCAGGATCCTCCCTCTCCAGACGGCTTCCTCCCTCCCACCGCCTCCAGGAACACCCTTAAAAGATTTAGCCAGTTTTCGGGGACTAGAGATACTTATGGGCATTAACATTCTTCTGATTCAGCAGATTTTCTGTAACAGTGTCCCGTCTTCACTCACGAGATTTGCCTAATTTATATTCCTGCTCCGTCTGCTCTGCTCAGCTAATCCTGGTGGCTGAGAACAGACCGACCCAGCCATCGCACTTCAAGACTCGGGTCACATTGCTGCCAGGACCGAATCCCCTGTGGCTGCCGCTCACACTGCAGCATGGCAGCCTGTGACTTCACCTCTGTGACTGGGCTGTGGCATCCTGAGGATGGTGACCTCACCTGTTTCCATTTTTGAGTTGTGCTGTTTGACTCATAGCAAGCATTCAATAAGTGCTTGAACCAACGAACGCACCGGTTACTCCATCGCCTGGTGCGTGAATACTTTCTCTGATGTTTTATTTTATTTATGTATTATTATTTTTTTGAGTTGGAGTCTCACTCCGTTGCCCAGGCTGAAGTGTAGTGGCACGCTCATGGCCACCCCAGCGTCGACCCACTGGGCTCTGGCGATCCTTCTGCCTCAGCCTTCCAAGTAGCTGGAACTACAGGCAAGTGCCACCATGCCTGGCTAATTTTTTGCTTTATTGTAGAGATGAGGGCTCAGCAAGTTGCCCGGGCTGTCCTTGAACCCATGGGCCCAGGAAACCTTCTCAACCCTCTCAGCCTCCCAAAGTGCTGGGATCACAGGCTTGAGCCACTGCGCCCAGCCTTATTTTTTAGATTCGTGGGTACATATGCGTGTTTGCTACATGGACCTATTGTGGAGTGGTGGGGTTTGGGTCTCAGATCACCCATTCCCCAGAGAATGAGCATTGTGCCCTGTAGGTCGTTTCTGAACCCTCACCTCCCTCCCCCTTACTGATGTCGCCAGTGTCCGTTGTTTCCATCCTGGAGACCATCTAGCTCCCACACGAGTGCGAACATGTGGTGTTTGGATTTCTGTTTCTGAGTCAGTTTACTTAGAATGATGATCTCTGGCTTCATTTCTTTTGCTACAAAGGACATGCTTTCATTCTTTTTTCATGGCTGCGTAGTATTCCATGGTGTATATATACCATGTTGTCATGATCCACTGGTCGGTTAATGGGCATTTTGGTTGATTCCACATCTTTGCAATTGTGAATTGTGCTGCAATGAACATGTGGGTGAAGGTGTCTTTTTTATATAATGGCCTCTGTTCCTTAGGGCAGATACCTAGTAAAGGGATTGCTGGATCAAATGGTAGATCTACTTTTAGTTCTTTGGGTAACCTCCATGCCGCTTTTCATAGAGGTTGTACTAATTTACACTCCCACCAACAATGTATAAGTGTTCCTTCTTCTCTGCATTTGCTCCAAGATTTATTTTTATTTTTTAGTAATGTCCATTCTGACTGGCTTAAGTTGGTATCTCACTGTGGTTTTAATTTTCATTTCTTTGATTATGAGTGATGAGCATTGTTTCATATGTTTGTGAGTCATTTGTATATCTTTTGAGAGATGTCCGTTCATGCTGCTTGCCCACTTTCTAATGGGGTTATTTGTTTTTTTCTTGCTGATTTGTTTCAATTCTTTGTAGATTCTGGATATTAGTCCTGTGTCAGATGTATAACCTGTAAATATCTTCTCCCATTTGCTCCCATTTCTGCCTATTTGCTCTGTTATTTATTTCCTTTGCTATGAGAAGCTTTTTTTGTTTAAGTCTAACTTATTTATGTTTGTTTTAGTTATGTTTGCTTTTGGGGTTTTAGCCATAAGTTTTTTGCCTAGGTCAATGTCCATAAGAGTTTTTCCTATGTTTCCTTCTAGAATTTGTGTTTTTTCAGATCTGACATTTAAGTCTTTCATCCATCTTGAGTTAATTTTTGCACTATGGGGAGAGATAGGGATCAAGTTTCATTTTTCTGCATGTAGCTACCCAGTTTTATCAGCACCATTTGTTGAATAGGGTGTCCTTTCTCGAGCGTATGTCTTTGTGTGCTTTGTCAAAGGTCAGTTGGCTATAAGCATTTGGGTTTATTTCTGGGTGATCTATTCTGTTCCATTGGTCCATGTGTCTGCTCTTGTACTAATACGATGTCGTTTTGGTTACTACCGCCTTGTAGTATAATTTGAAGTCCAGAAACGTGATGCCTCTAGCTTTGTTCTTTCAGCTTAGGATTGCTTTGGCTATTCTGGCTCTTTTTTGATTCCATAAGAATTTTAGGATTGTCATTTCTAATTCTGTGAAAAATGACGTTCGTAGTTTGATAGGGATTGTACCGAATGTGTAGATTGCTTTGGGCAATAGGATCATTTTAATGTTGATTCTTCCAATCCATGAGCATGGGATGTTTCTCCCTTAGTTTGTGTTCTCCGCAATTTTTTTTATCCGATTGTCATAGTTCTCCTTGCAGAAATCTTTCATCTCCCTGGTTAAATGTATTCTTGGCTGCTATGGCAAATGGAATTGAGTTCTTGATTTGGTTCTCAGACTGGTCACTACTGGTATCTAGCAGTGCTACTGGTTTGTGTGTGTTGACTTTGTATCCTGAAACCTTTCTAAATCCATTTATCAAGTCCAGGAGTCATTAGGGTTCTCTAGGTATAAGATCATATCGTCAGCATACAGAGATAGTTTGACTTCTTCTTTTTTAACTTGGATACACTTTATTTCTTTTTCTTGCCTGATTGCTCTGTCTAGGACTTCCAGTACTATGTTGAATAGTGGTGGTGAAAGTGGGCATCCTTGCCTTGCACCAGTTTTGAGGGGGATTGTATTCAACTTTTCTCCATTCACGATAACATTGGCTGTGGGCTTATCATATATAGCTTTTATTTTGAGCAACGTCCCCTCTATGCATCTTTTGCTGAGGGTTTTTGTTATAAAGTGATACTGGATTTTATCAAATGTTTTCTTGTGACTATTGAAATAATTATGAGTTTTGTTTTTAATTTTATGTAGTGGATCACATTTATTGACTTGTGTATATTGAACCATCCTTGCATCCCTGGAATAAAGTCCACTTGGCCATGGCGTATCTTTTTTTTTTTTTAATGTGCTGTTGAATTCGGTTTGCTAAATTTTTTTTGAGGATTTTTGCGTCTGTGTTCATAAGGGGTATTGGTCTGTAGTTTTCTTTTTTTTTGTTGTGCCTTTTTCTGGCTTTGGTTTCAGTGATTCTTGCCTCATAGAATGAGTTAGGGAGGATTCTCTCCTCTTCAATCAGTAAAATTGGTAGCAGTTCTTGTTTGATGGACTTGTAGAATTCAGCTGTGAGTCCAACGGGTTCTGGACTTTTTTTGTTGTTGTTTGGAGACTTCTAATTATTGTTTCAATCTCGCTACTCATTATTAATCTGTTCAGGATTTCTATTTCTTTCTGATTCAAGGTTGAAAGGTTGTATGTTTCCAAGAATTTATCCATTTCCTCTAGATAGTCTATTTTGTTTGTATAGAGGTGTACATAATGGTCTCAGATGATTTTTTAAATTTCCATTGTATCAGTTATAATGCCTCCTTTTTCATTTCTGATTGAGCTAATTTGAGTCTTTTCTCTTTGTTTCTTAATTAATCTAGCTAGTGGTCTATCATTTTTGTTTATGTTTTCAAAGAACCAACTTTTTGTTTCATTGGTCCTTTGTATTTTTTTATATCTCAATTTCATTTAGTTTTGCTCTGATCTTCCTTACTTATTTTCTTCTGCTAGCTTGGGGTTTCATTTATTCTTGTTTTTCTAGTTCCTTGGTTTTGTGAATTCTTTTTGGAGTTAATTTCTAGTTTTATTACACTGTCATCTGGGAAGGTGCTTGATATGATGTCCCTTTTTTAAAATTTATTGAGACTTGAGTTGTGGCTTATCATATGATCTATCTTGGAGAATGTTTTATGTGCTAATGAGAAAAATGTATATTCTGTAGATTTTGGATGGAATCTTCTGTGCATGTCTGTTAGTTCCATTTCTACTAGAGTCCTGTTTAACTCCAAGTTTTCTTTGTTGACTTTCTGCTTGATGATCTGTCTTGCTGTCAGATTTGAGTGTTCAAATCTCCCACTATTATTGTATTGCTGCCTATCTCTTTTTTCTAGGTCTAGTAGAATTTGTTGTATAAACCTGCGGGCTCTGATGTTATGCACATATATATTTAAAATTGTTTTGTCTTCTCATTGGATTGATCCCTTTTTCATTATATAACAACCATCTTTGTCATTTTTTACTATTGTTAATTTAAAGTCTGTTTTATCTGATATGAGAATGACTACTCTTGCTCATTTTTGGTTTCCATTTGCATGGAATATTTTTCCCCACCCCTTTACCTTGAGTTAACAGGAGTCTTTGTGAGTGACGTGGGTCTCTTGAAGGCAGCAGATATTTGGGCTGGGTTTTTTAAATCCATTCTGCCAGTCTATATCTTATTAGTGGGGCATTGAGATCATTTATGTTCAGAGTTAATGATATGGAGGGTACCATTCTATTCATCATACAGGTTGTTATTTGTTTAATTATTTTCTCTACTGTGTTGCTATTCCATAAGGCCTGTGAACTTTACAATTTCCAACATTTTTCTCCTGGTATATTTCAACCTTTGTTTCAGTATTTAGAGCTCCTTTGAGTATTTCTTATAGAGCTGGTCTAGTGGTGACAAATTCCCTGTGTTTACTTGTCTGCAAAGGACTTCATTTCGGGGTCATTTATGAAACTTAGCTTTGTGGATTACAAAATCCTTGGCTGACTGTTATTCTGTTTGAGGAGCTTGAAGATAGAACCCCAATCCCTTCTGGCTTGTAGAGTTTCTTCTGAGAAGTCTGCTGTCAGTCTGATAGTCTTACCTTGGTTAATTATTTGATGCTCTTGTCTCGCTTCTCTTAAAATTCTTTCCTTCGCGTTACCTTTGCATAGCTAGATGACTGTGTGCCTTGGGGATGTCCTTTTTGCAATGAATCTTCTGGAGGATCTTTGGGCTTTCTTGTTTCTGGATGCTTAGCTATCCAGCAAGGCCAGGGAAGTTTTCCTCCATTATTCCCTCAAATAGGTTTTCCAAACCTGTTGCTATCTCTTCTTCCTCAGGAACACCTAAGATTCTTAGGTTTGGATGTTTTGCATGATCCCACATTCCTTGGAGACTTTGTTCCATTTTTTAAATCCTTTTTCTCATTGTTGTCTGATTGGGTTAATTCAAAAGCCTTGTCTTCAAGTTCTGAGATTCTTTCTTCTGCTTGTTCTAGTCTACTGTTAAAGCTTCCACTGCATTTTGTACTAAATGCTTCTTTCCTTTCCAGAATTTCAGGTTTGTTTTTTTTAAAATGTCTGCCTCTTTGAAGGATTTTTCACTCATGTCCTGAATGGTTTATTTTATTATTTTTTCTTAATTTTTTTTAATGTTGCTTTTCAGTTTTCTCCTAAAGTTTCTTGATCAATTTTATCCTCAACCTTTATAATTTTTGTCTGGAGTTTCAGCAGTTTCATTTTGATTAGGATTTGTTGCTGAAGAGTTGATGTGGTCTTTTGGGGGTGTTGGAGAACTCTGTTTTTTCATAATGTCAGAATTATTTTTCTGGTTCCTTCTCATGTGAGTAGACTAGTTATTCTTATTTGAAGTTGGTAGGGGCCTGATGTAGGCACTGTAGGGTTCCTTTGGTTATGTGTAGTCTTGGTGGGTGAGTTTCTCAATTGCCAGCTGTGGCAGCCCTGTGCTGTGTACCTTCAATGGCTTACGTCATCCTGAAGGTGTTTGCTGGCACTTGGGATCTGGCCTTCCCCAAGGCTGAGGTATTGTATCTGCTGTGGTTGGCTATACTGTTGACCTGTGGCCAGGAGATGATGATTATGGAGAAAGCCAGCTGTGAAGGTGGCTGTAGGATTTCTCCTTTGCGACTGCTGCTCCAAGGAAGTACCCAGCCAGCCTAGGCCAAGGGCACAGCTCTGGGGATTTCCCAAGTTCTCTGTCTCTTTTGTATCTTCTGAGGTATTGCAGGGAAGAGGAGCTAAGTCACCCCCAAGTGTGCACTCTTAGCTGCCCCCGCGGGGACTGTGGGGAGTCCTCAGCCACTGGGGTGACACTGTTGTGCAGGGCAGACCCAGAAGACTTCACCAGGGGAGGGAGAGGTTGCTATGGCAATGCCTTTCACTTGGCTCCACCTTGGCCTCAGGCAGTCTGCTGTCTGAATGTCAAGGCCAGTTCCCCTGTGTTCTCAGGTCACCTGCCCAGCCAGGGACTGTGTGCCTGCACCGAGTTTGCCCCTGGGCCCATTCCCTCTCAAGCTGGCTGCATCCCTGCAAGGGTTGAGATCCTGGGAAATGGTGGCTGGCGTGGCTCAAAACTTTTTCCTGCACCACTGCAGGATGGAGCAAGACTGTGGATCAGGCAGTTTCCCGTGGGGGACTGGGGTCCTACAGGGCCCAGGGAGCCTAACAGGTTCGCAGCGGGAGTACAGATTTCCCATCACTCACCATCCCCACTGTGTCCAGAGGCTGTTGTGGACTGTGGTGATGCAGGCAAGAGTTTGACCAGTTCCAACCCAAGTCGGGGGGGGCTTTTTTTCTTCTTCTTTGCTCTAAGTGGTTATTATCCCTCCTTTGGAGATTGTGGGGCATGCTGCTCTCTTTCACATTATTAACACTAGCTCTTGGGAGATTTGAAAAGTTTTTAAATAAGAGGGTAGTTAGCTATTACCAGTTTAGAAAGTAGCCGGATTAATGGATTTATATTTTAATTAAAATCAAATTAAACCAAAAGAGTTGAGCTTTTCTAGATTTTTAGGACTCAGCCAGAAGCCTAGGAAAGACCTGGGTTCCTTCTGGAGAAAACAGCATTGTCGACCTCCCACAAGGCTACATCTGCACACTGGTAGCCTATCCTACGCAGGAAGCATGTCTTTGAAATTTTAGGTAGGAACACAGTCTTTGTGCCTTGAAACTTACTTCTCATATGCCTGGTATTACTAATCTCTGTTTGCTTCTTTGTGAATTTCTGATTGATCTTTAAGATTGGCAATGTACATGTAAGTCATCATTGCCTTTCCAAGTGGAAGCCAAGGAAGCATCTTTGAGTGTGCATGGCACCAGCTTCGTCTTCTACATTTTGTGTGAAAGGCATTAAAAAATGATGCTTCCAACTCTACAAGTAAATATTTGTAATGAAATGTTTAAATATAGAGGCTCACTCTGCATATTTAAAGAAGATGCAAAGAATCTTTTTGTTGGGCACATTCTGTCTCTGTAATATGGATGGTCACCATCTGCTGTGTCATTTTGGTTACTTCAACTGTTAACTTTATTGTTTAACAATTTACACCTAGCCTTCTGCCAGTAAAGATTTATAGGGGTTGTTTATTAAGCTGGCATCTTCAACTTGATTTCATTGGAAACTGTGTATGATTTTATGGGATTCCTGGGTGGTTGTTTGGTTTGGTTTTGAGGGGCACAGGTGAAATGCACATAGTGATAGACTTGTGTCACAAATGCTGCTGGCAAATGAGGTCAAAGTTCCTGTGCTTTTATTCAAGAATTTTCATTCTTGAATTTCTGTTCTTATTTGGCCTTTCACACAAAATGTAGAAGACGAAGCTGGTGCCATGCACACTCAAAGATGCTTCCTTGGCTTCCACTTGGAAAGGCAATGATGACTTACATGTACATTGTCGTGAGACTGTCATGGCCAGCAGGCTTCCGGTGACAGTATGCTGGGGTGCTGAAGGCCCAGGACCTGGCAGTCCCCAAAGCCCTGTCTTGGGTGGTGTTTCCCAGGTCACTGAGGACATGAGAGGTCCACCACCCTTACCTCCTTTTCTGGGGCCTCTTTCCATAGCAGATGAGAGACGATTTTCTGCCCTAATGTGATTTGGTTGTTTTCACTGGCTGGGAATGGGACAGCATACTCACAGCAACAATTTTAAAGCCCTCACAATAAGTATTCATAGAGATTTTTGAAATTATAATTAACTGTGTATTAATTAGGGACAGGGCAAAACAGTCTTTTTAAATTTTTAAA